>SNQJ01S0029671.1:20456-32206 GCA_010110895.2 Picea sitchensis | reverse complement strand
TCTGATTTTTCCTCATACTTCACATGCGTAAATCCAATTTGATTTCCCTCTTACTTTTTTGTCAAAATATATGTAGGGTCATAATATGGTTTTATTTGGATGATCACATTATTGTATGGAGGATATGTTTGTACAACATAATCCATTTTGTTTTGAAAAAGGATTCACTTACTAGTATTGGTGGTGGTTTGTCTAGATAATCCTTGTTATTTTGGGAAAAATGTTTATTTGCAATGACAATTTGCTTACATAGTTCTATTTTTACAACTTCTTTCTAAACATATTTAGGAAGGTTTGTAAGGTGTTCTACAAAAATGCAATCCCTAATATAACAATAGTTTTACATCACAAAAAATTATCAACACTATGTGATCATTAATTTTAATCTTTGGTCTAACATATCAATAGTATTCTTATCACTACCAAATATTTTGCACTAGTCATCTAAAGAGTCATTTACATCCTAATGACCATTGTTTATGAAAACTCTCAACATACTATGAAATGGTAGTGTATTGATAGCTTCACTTTTTTCTATGACATCATTGCAAATGGAGGTGCAAATAATGCAATGATAAAATAGAATTGTTCAGGGTGCATGCAGAAAAATTGTATTGAGGGTCTTGTCATGGATTTTTTATACCATAGTGGAGTCCAACAATGATTGTTGACTAGTCAATCTATGAATCACCCTCACATATCCTTTCAAGTAAGTATAAACACTCCTATGGAAAATTGTTGTTATCCTTCTCTCAAAAAACCCATCAAAGCATTTTGATGAAGTTTTCCTTAAATTTATTTATAACCTCTTATATCTTATTGACATCAATACACATTGTCCATGACTTCAAGTTTCCATGCAGGAAAATCTTGGAAGCACATCTAGCTTTCTTGACCACTTCCATCCCATAACTAAGTTCCATGCTTTGTAATTTTAAAAGCATGTCTTATTGCACTAATGGTTAGAGGAATGCCACTTTCTATTCCTACTAGTCTACTCATTGTTTTCTTCGCTAAGCGATTTTTGCAAACAATGATTGCAATTTTCGGTCTGAAAGATCCTTGATGGATACAAGCAACCTCATATATTCCTAATTTTATCCAATTATGAGTAGAACTCATTTTCCTCTATTTAATTGTATTTTGTAATAGGTAATCATCTTCAATACATGTAAAAGTATCTTCCACTACCATGAATTTTATCTTCATCATATTTGTTCATTAGAAGTCTATATAAATGTATTTTAACAATGAATGGTTCCTTGACAATCCCAAACATGTGTAATTTGATTGTTGCAATTGCACCAAATTCAAAGCACTAAATTCATGGATAGAAATCAATGCCATAAATTTATGCATGGCTTGAAAAAATGCACATTTTTCTCAATAAATTCCCTCTAAAACTTTTGCATTGCGTTTTTGTATACCAGTGAAGTTCTTCAAATATTCTAAACATTACAATTACATGTTATTTTTTGCGCTTTATTCTCATGCACTAATTTCGCTATAACAAGCCATTTTCCACAACTCTACCTAATAAGTGAGTGCTTAGAAACATTTTCTCTATATTATTCATCACTCAATGTTTATTGATTTCCCATGCACTAACAAATCTCTATCCCAAAGCTCCAAGCCTATGCAGTGAGATAGTTTGGCATTATTTCATTTCTCGATAAACACCCTTGGAAACCTTTGCTCGAATTTCATGTATACTAAATATCCTCAAATATTTTGAGCATCACAACATTTTGTCTTCACGTATTATTTTTTAACATTATCTCTTATCTCCATACTCAATAGTTTTCTTTAATTCTATCTTCTTAGTGAGTGCTCAAAATTCTTTTATTGGGATTATTCTCAATAAAATGTTGGTTGATTTCCTAATCACTAATACTTCTTTGTTTTTATACCAATGTTCTAAGCATAGGGTAATGGGATATATTTCCATTCTTTCTTTTCCCTATATTAAATTCCCCATCAATTCCTTCTTTAAGTCAAAATTAGACAAAGGACACAATTTTACACTCCCACTTTAGATCCTTCTACTAGTAAAGCTACGTATATGGACAAGACCCACTACTTTATTAGCAGTACAATAGAAGAGGTTTTGTATCATAAGTTGAATTTTATCACACATACATAGAGATTTGTATGAGGTGTTTAGCTTAATATTCCACCACCTCATCCTATTGATCCACCACTAGTTTCACTAGTCAATCTATCATATTTGAATGGCCCTAATTAAAACCCTTGTATTTTATCTATTTTATATACTATTAGACTAATAATTAAACCTCATTTATAGATTATACATCTATATTCAGTAGTGGTAGAACTTACCCACATCAGAAAAAAAATATTTCTATTTGAAAATTACTTCACCAATCCCTTACTTTATGAATATCCTTAGTTGAAACATGTATCTTACCTTAGGATTTGAGGTCCTTTATTATCCTCTTAGTCTTGTGTAATTTAACCAAGTTGACCACATTTCTAGTACACCACCCAAAAAATAAGAACCTCAATCGGTGGAACCTTTAGGCTACAATCATTTTTCTATTGACCTTGTAGTTATGCCGTTTGACCAAGAATTTCTTGTAGCTAGAGATACTCCTTTATTTATAGAGTGTAATGTAAGATGATATATAGGGGTCCTCCATATGTTGATCTATCCAGGGAGTTAAACTATAGTTTTTTCTCCCTCGATAGGGTCTCTATAATTAGGCCTATCTATATTAGCTCTAAATCCACTATGGGGTGGGGGGCCTCGATAGACGAGGATGACCTAATGTTGTTTGTGCCCAAAGTATATAGAGTGCTCTATTTTCAAACAACTCACCCCAATGCTTTGTTTCCAACTGCATGAGATCAGTTACAGTTTGAATAGTTTCTCCTCTGTGTCATTCCATTTATGGGACTCCTCAACCTCAAGATATAATAAGTTATCATTTATTCAGAATGATAGACTCCATAAAAAGGATCCCTTGGCTCTCATTGATAAATCATCATATCCATTTGAAAAGAAACATTTTAAACCAACCAATGGTTTCTTTTGATACCTCAATTACCAATCCTTTCACCACTATTACCCCATTCTACATGTTTTGTGCAAATTATTCTACAACTTGAACATCATAATCTTCATTTTTCTCAAAAAAATGTAGTCATCCAACTTGTTAGAATATGTTAAAAATAGGAATGTCCTAGAGAATAGACTCCACCTTGGTAGGTTTGTTTCATTTCAAGTCACCACCCATGGTCATGCATGTACAATTTCGCATGCAATGTATTCACCACCTCTGTAAAGTGCTTAGGATTATAAGTTCCCTCATAAATGTTTTCTTAAAGGATATGTATACTAAAGCTCCTAAAATATTCCAAGAACTACAACATGTCATCTTTCATGCATTATTCCTAAGCACTATCTCTTTTCTCTATACTTGACCATTTTTTACAATTATGCCTTCTAAGGCAATGTTAAGAGTGACTTGACATTATTCATGACTTAGTGGTTATCTATTTATTGAGAACTAATAGTTTATTGTCTCTATACCAATGATATGATCATTGGGAAGCAGGATATTTTGATATTATTTTTTCATGGTGTGAATGTCCTTCCTGATTCATTGCAACAGTTTATAGATCGATGTTTTGGACCAGACAAATGTGGTCCAACATCAGGAATAGATATGAAGGGAATTAGATCAATAAGGTAATATTAATATGAAGTTAAATTTTAGATTATTTTTTAGAGCTGACTGGGGTCAACCCTGGAAGATAAAGTGGGGATCCAATTTTGACTGATATTCCAACCATCGTCTATGTTGAGGTTGTTCGTACATTTTTCAATTTTGATGGCTTCCCTGAACTTTATATTGTGATAGTGATCCACCTTGAATAGGATTTCGGATTCCTCAATACAAATATGGTGTTTAGTTTTTTTCGAGTCTTTAGCTAAAGCATAGGGGCGAGTGTGGTTATGCTTAACATTAGCGACATGTTCTCAGATCCTAATCCTAAAGGAATGACTAGTTTCTCCAATGTATTTTTTCCACATGAGCAGGGGATCATGTAGACACATTTCTGATCAATGGGATCCATAGGATCTTTAACGTACTTGAGGGAGTTTCTAATAGTTTTGAGAGGTTTGAAATATTCCCTAATCTTCTTCTTCCTCAAAATTCCAGCAAGCCTGTCTATTTTTCCTTGTATATATGATAGGAAAACTTTGGAAAGATCATTATTAGTGTGCTCCTTGTTTCTAGGACTGTTTCTAGAATTATGAAATGCCCTACTCCATTTATGTTCCTTATAATCATTTTCCTTGAATACATTAAGGAGATGGGTTTTTTCTTCCTCAAAATTATCTTTATCGGAGATTCTCATCACTCTTATGGCTAGTGTGTTTAGGACCCCAAGTTTATGTACAGGGTGATGGTGGGATTCATCATGAAGGTATTGTTCAGTGTGCATCTTTTTATAATAAACATGGTGGGTCATGTATCCATCTAATCGTTTTGTAACACGAACATCCAAAAAAGGTAGGATACCCTCATACTCAACTTCTGTGGTAAATTGTATGTGTTCAGACTATTTTTTAAGGAGGTCAGAAAATTCATCTAATCAATCACACCCATGGGGCCAGATAAAAAAGGCATCATCCACAAACTTGTTCCAAATATTAGGTTGAAGTGGAGAAGAAAAAAGAGATTTACTTTCAAAATCCTCCATGAAAAAATTGGTTATGATTAGAGAAAGGGGGGATCCCATGGCTACCCCACAAGTTTCTTCATATATATCACCTTAGAAGCTAAGAAAATGTGGATCTCAAGAATATTTCAAATAACTTAGCATTATCTTGGTTTGTTATCTTATTGATAATGTTCATAGCTCCGTCAATAGGAATTTTAGTGAAGAGGGAAACCACATTAAAGCTTAGTGAAGAGAGAAATGTTTTTGTTACCCAATAAATTCCCATAGAAACCTTAGCTTAGAGTTTGTATAAGAAAGCTCCTCAAATATTCCAACCACTGTGACACGTCATATTCCATGTGTTATTCCCAATCACTATCTCCTTTCTCCATACTTGGTTTTTTACCACAATTATCCCTTCTAAGTGAGTGCTCAAAATTATTCATGGCTCAATGTTTGACTACTTTTTGAGAACTAATAGTTCTTTGTCTCCATATTATCATTTTAAGCATATCGAAACACAATATTTTGGCGTTTTTTCTTGATGAGTGGCATAAAAAAAACTTGGATATTTTCTAAGACTCCTTGAATATTTTGAGCACTATGACATGTCAACTTCAACATGTTATTCCATGTTAATTCATTTTTCACATTTATACATTATAAACTAGTGCTCGAAATCCTTATCTCACAATCATTTTGTTCTTTTTCACACTTTAACTTAAAAAATCATGTTGGAAGTTGGGATAAACACATACTAATCAAAACAAGGCATGATAAACTAGTGACCATGAAGGATTTATACCTAGACTTGACAGGACATAAATTTTGCTTGAAACCTTGAAAACGTCATGGTACCCACGTTGCTTTACCTGTCATGTCAAGTGAGACGAATAAAGTTCAAGGTTCAAGGCTTCATGTTCAAGAGTTTTCACCCTTATGGATTTGTTTTGATTGTTTTTTGAATATCAATTAAATGTATGTCTCATATGTCAATACCCTCTGAAGACTTATGGGAATGGCCCTTCCTAGAAGATACTTATTCCTATTAGTATTTCCAAAATATAGACCTTGTAGATATTGTAGTAGCACAAATTATTATTTGGTATTTTTATTGGGGTTGCATCTAATAAAAGGCTATATCACCTTAGTGGGTGTGTACTCCAAGTGTGGCCTCACATGATTACCTCCTCATTTTGCATGACACAAAGGGGACCATTGTATTCTTGTTTGTGAGTGTGTGCATTTGTCTCTATGTGTCTGTGTATGTATGACATCTACCTAATCTTATTTACAAATTTCAATATATACATTGTGCTAAATATGTCATTGGTTTTGTACAAGTATTTATGATTATTCATGGGCATGCATGCGGCAATCGAGGTGGAATTTTGTAAATCATTAATCTATTTTTGGTTGAATTTTTAGGAAATGTTATTTTAGCACATATATTCTATCAAGACAGATTGAATTCATTGTGGTCAAACTTTCCTACATGAGAACATTTCATGGGAAATGAGGAGAACGTTTCCCACATAATCACATTACATGGACAGTGAGGGAAGATTTTCTTACATGAGCACATTTCATTATAAGTGTAAGAAAATTTTCTCACTTGAGTACATTTAATGATAGCATGGGAAAATTTTCCCACGTGATCATATTCCAACAATATAGAGGGGAACATTTCCACTTATAATGCATTTCATGAATAACACTGATGAGACATGAAATTGTCCCTTTTTGCTCGATCCTTTCACATCTATTTTTCCTTCTATAATTTCCCCAGAATTCCCTTTGTATACTTAAGATATTTCCAAGTTATCAATTAATAGCCATTTCGAGACATATAATAATTGTTTTTCAATTGACATGGTTTGGTCAAATTATGAGGAAATGTGATGGTATTCTTGGGTTACCTAAGTATCTAGTCTAAATGTGTTGATTCATATGCCAAAGAATGAGTTATGTATTTCAAATCACCACCCTTGTGAGAGTTATGCTTGTTCCATAATCTTCTTTGATACTATTGAGGAAATGACTATTCAAATCACTTCAAAGGATGGATTGAAGGGCTTGTTAAAGCAATGGTCATTTTATAAAGTCAAATTTTAGCGTCTTTTCAAACCCTATAGCCCCATAGACAAGCAAGAGAAAATAAAGATGATTCACAGAAGCACACATCATTTGGAATATTGCATTTAAGAAAGTACAATTTGGAGATGATTCACAGAAGCACACATTACAATATAACAATGAGTTCCTAATTCAATGCATTAGCAAAAACTTAAAGTGTTGGTAATTGCCAACATATTTTTTGTTGATGTATAGGAAAATCAGTTGCATGAAGCCATGGGTTCCCTAGTATTCATTCAGAGGATCCAATAACCCATTAAGATATAGATATGTTGCATTAGCTCAATTTTTTTCAAGTTTTTAGTTAGAACATAGTTGCAACCATCAATGTTGACTAGCATTATAATTCTAGACCCTTTTTAGCAATGAAATTATGTTTTCAACAAATCTGAGTTAGAGTTTATCTTGGGGATTCAACACCTTGCTTGCCTCAAAGTAAGGTCCCACTCTAAAGTTGCAATGGGTGGTTGAATCCCTCTTTCCATGTTGTTATTATTCTTTATGTGTGTTCTTCTCAATTCCATACCTATAGCTTTCTTCTTTCTACATGTTCATTTATTTAATTATTTTTTTATTTTATTTAAAGGTTTTATCTTTCTTTCAATCGTTTTTGGAGTTAAAATATTTATTTAAAGTGCAATAATGTCTCCTCTGGATATGTTTCCTAGTGAATGGTTTGGCATGGCTAGTTTACTTTATTCAAAGTGTAGTACTGGCTACTTTGGATCCTCTTCCTTTTGAATGGTTTGTTGTAGAATAGATTTTCCTTGGTTAGCATGCAATGATTTGTTATGTTGGTTTTGTTGTATTTAAAATGGGCATTGAGTGGCCCTATCGTCCCCTTTTGAGCATTAACCCAAAAAGGGTTGAACATAAAGGAGAATTTTTTTACACATCAAGGCCTAATCTAGAGAAATTGGCCAATGAACACCATTGGTAGGAAGTTTTAAAGGAAAAATCAACATGTAGTGTTAGTCAATGATTTCTAGGGCTAAGTAAAAGGGAAGAATCTAGGAAACTTAATGCACTAAAATTTTATAGAAATGTTGGATACCCCATGCCCAGTTTCAAAAAGGAGAGGGTTAGTGTCCCACCAACCAAGAGACAGAAAGTAGTTGAAGAAGGATGGTCCAAAGACAAAATCAAGGAATGGTGGGTGATGAAGAAATAAATCCAAAAAAGGGAACAAGATTTTGAGAATATACCTAAAGATAGTATTTATTTCTTACATGTGGGAGAAAGAGCACAAGGAAGGTCTAGGTTCAAGCAATAGTCACGATTTTGATGATCCTATTTCTAATGTTGTATACCAAGAGGAGGATCGTAAGTTAGGAGGATCGAAATATCCCTAAATGCAAGGCTCCATTCCTTCCAACAACACAATGTGCAAAATGAAATTACATGTGATGGTTATTATCTCATCATAACATAATTCAACCTAGTAGGCCTAAGAGAGAGGCCAAGAGAATTCCAACTTTAATCCAAATCCTCAACGCCAAAATGCAACAAGATCTTCACAAGTTTCTTCCATTGTTGCAAAAGGTTTCCAACCTCCAAAATAACCTAATGATGTGGATGACGAGATGAAAATAATGCCAATGAATCTAAGAAAATGAAAGTTGATGACTTAAAAGAAGAACCAGATGTCAAAAATGCCAAGAAGGAAGGTGAAGAAAAAGGACCATAAGGCATTGCAAAAAATGAAATCCCTATAACTCTTCCTTAAGATACCACACATGCCATTTACTTCTACCTATTCCACTTCCTTCTTTTGAGACAATGTTTAGATAGTCATCCACCTTTATGACCGACTTAATATCTTCCTCTATAACATTGCCCCCTTCAATTAAATTTCCCATATCTTTATTTCTTCACGTTTTCTTGGTGTTATAACCACATTACCAACGTTATTATGGCTACGAGAAGAGTGCACATGAGGTTGTTAAACTTCTCAAATAAATTCAAAAGTTATAAAATGATATTGGGAGTGAAAAGAATAAGGTGAGAGCTAAAGAGAACATCATCAAGGAATCAAATGGTAGAAGGGGGGGAGATATAGAGGTGGTTACATAAATAGAAGTTTCTCTTGCAACTAAAGAGACTCTAACTCTTAGATCAAAAACCTCTTGGTCATATAAAAGACCTTAAATAAGTAAAATCACCATAAGAGGAATTACAAACCACATATGTTGAATCTACCCCTCCTCCCCCCCCCAAAAAAAAAAAAACACATNCCCCCCCCCCAAAAAAAAAAAACACATCTTTGGAAGGGTATTTGCAAGACCAAACTTCCCATTATAATGCCCTGGAAGAGAAAATAGCATACTCAGAGCATCCAATATGGGGAAAGGTCTCATTACAACAACTAAAACCATTGCAAAAGGATCTATAAAGTAAAAACAACCAAATACTCAATTTTGAAGGAAAGAAGAAAGAAAGTAATAATGAATGTGATGTTCTAAGAGGAAAGATGAAGACCTTTGAACTTGAAATGTGACAAGCTTCCCAAGAAAGCATTTCAACACTAAAATAGATGGAAGAAATAACATCTATATTGAAGATGATAAAAAAAAGTAGGACTTAAGAGGGATAGGATTATTGAAGTTCACAAGACTAGAGAGAATACTTTAGTACCCATGGAATCATTTATGCCTACAATTTAGTTCATGGATTAATTATATGGTCAACCAAGAAAGATTAGAGAAGATCTATCTCAGATTAAAAAGGAAATTGTTGACAGATTCACATTGTTGGAAGTGTGTTGAATCTCTTATATCAACCTACTACTGATTAGTTCTCAACCTTAGTAATAAAATATGTAAATTGTGTGGCTATGGAGGTAATGTTTGTTCTTAAAACAAAATTTAATCTAGATAATACTAGTACATATTGAGCATATATGGAAAAAATTTGTAAGGCTAGCTAGGTAAGGAGAGATCAATAAGAGAGTGAGCACTCATCATGTATATTTGGGATGGTGGATTCATCACTCTATGCATGATGTTTTCTTCCTCAATTCTTGTGAATTTCCTAGTGTAAACCACATATTTTATTCAATACATTCCTAATGTATTTGGATCATTATGTATGTGACACACTGTATTTGTGTCCCCTATAGCCATTTTATCTCAAATATGGTGGAGATATCAAGAACTATTGCACTAAGGATGATAGAATTTTCTTGTTTGTTGCAATAAAGTTTGGAAGGCATTCACAAGTTAGGATATGTGTAGTGGTTTATTTACTTTTTGATGGTGCATCCAATTTATTAGACTCATAAAAAGATTATTCTGTACTTTTTACTTTTTAGCTACTTTATTTACTCACCATAAAAATACACAAAGTAAATTTTAAAAATAGACATATATGCTTGGATAAGAGATCAAACTTTATTGTGCCATATGATCCAATGCCCCTAAATCATTGTATTGGAACCCAACTACACTCCCCATAATCGCTTTATTTACTAGACACAATATACAGAAACCCTCCAAAAAAAAATTGTTATATGATTTTCTACCCTCTAACATTCCAAAATCCCTCCAATGGCACATACCTTCAATCTCTAGAATCTTTTTGTGGCAAGTAGCATTTTTTGTAGGGTTTCCTTTAAAAATGAAAATACATGAATCCCAACAAAAAGAAAGTTTGAGAGTACAATGAGATTGACATCTTGAAACATGATCATGTCAGAACTACAATAAGGCATTTTGAAGCAAATAAAAATAACTCGTAGAATGACACATCTAACTTGAATGACCAAGATATGAAAATCAAGAGAGAAAAAACCTCAAGATTTTTGCTTCATGGCAATCTTATATTAGGTAGTTAATAAAACTTTTTTAAGGATTTTATTTTTCAAAAAGGCCCATTTGATACCCCAAAATTCTTCTAATGGTTCCTCCTATCCATAGTCATTATATGTGGACATCGCCCTTGAGTTGGACTATGAGGTGAAAAGGGTAACGTTTCCCATTGTCTACTCTTTAAAGATATATCACAAGAATAACTATGTTGTGGCCCAAGTTAGGAAATATAATTATCATGGATAAAGGAAAGAATCCACCTCCATTCTCAATGGTTTAGATTCAGTAAATACCCACTACCAACACTCACATGGAAACATGAAAAATACCACACTAAAAACACTTGTAGTTGTTGAACTTATGCTTATACTGAGAGGAGGGGTGAATCAGTATAAGATAATTTTTACTTTAAATAAGCATTCATCAATCATGCATTAACTTTAAAACAGTAAATGCATGTCAAATCACAATACATAGAGTTTAATTTGGAAACCCTTGTGGGAGAAAACCACAAAAACTTATCTTTATGAATGTGTGTAGGAACCAACCTATTGTTACAAATATTGTAGGCACCAACCTACTAGAGACACCAATCTCTTTATCTCAACACCAACTCAGCAAGATATTGTGTAGCACCAACCTACTAGAGACACCAATCTCCTTAGTTGAGCACCAACTCAGTAAGACATATATAGGTACCAATCTAAGATATTCATATACAAAGTACTTTTGACTTCACCTGCATGCTTCATACCTCAAGAATTTCACATCATCATCATACCCTTAAATTTCATGCTCCAGTGCCTCTCCTTGCTTCATACCCCAGACATAGCTTCAAACCCTAATCGGATTTAGCCTTCATGCCCTAGCGAACCTCATAGCATCATTCCCAGAATATAATTCTAGACTGCAACATCACAACCTCAAAACATCGCACTTTGCAACATCATAGACCTTAGTCCTTCATATCACACCCTTAAAACTCTAAGACAACTTCTCTTGTGCAGATTTAGACCCTAAGAATATTCCCCAGTTGCTCTTTCACACCTCATATCTCTTATGTGAAATTGTACTTTCTCTTCTTGCTTGGATGCTCTTCAAATGCACACATCTATC
>SNQJ01S0029671.1:0-13168 GCA_010110895.2 Picea sitchensis | reverse complement strand
CTAAAGGAAGCCATGTAAAGGAGCGTGGGAGAGCTCACTAGAGGAGCTAGGTCGGCCGACAAAGTCATCGGCGACATACAGTGGGTTGTGCTAGTGATCAGTCATGGGTGTAGGCAGTGATAGCTAGCTGCCAGAGGGGGTCGACCAGCTAGTCATTGGTCAACTAGTAAGTAGGCCACCAAGTCAAATAGGGCCATCCCAAACCCACCATATCAACGTCCAGGACACGTCCAGCAGCATAGAAGGGTCGAGACAAGGGTCGAGTCAGCCTCGGGCAAGTCCGGGCAGTGAGCAGACTGTCCAAAAAAATTTGGGCAGCAGTCGAGCAATAAGCAGGTATATTGGGAAACACCCAAAAAAGGCTCGGGCAACTCAAAGAAGTACCTAGGTAGCAGCAGGAGGTTGCGGGTAGCCTTGGGTAGGGGTTCGCGCAACGGACAGTGGGCTTGGGAAGCGGGTCACAGGCAGTTAGTGAAAGCCTTCAGAGACAAATCCGAGCGAGATGGAACAGAGAGCCTCAGTTTCAGAGGGAGCAACCAATCAGGTGAATTGGAGAGCAACCATGGCAACAGATCTGATAGCGAAGACAGAGCCACCTCTGGGTGTTGGAAGTACCTTCCTCACTAAGAGGGAGTGTTGATGTTTGTAGCGTCAAACATATACTTCCATGTTGGCTTGTGTCTAGCACATGGAAATTGTCATTGTAACCTCTCAGAAAACTTTATAAAGTTCACTTTATGTGTAATAATTAAAGTGAATGATCTTTTAATTAATTAAGTTAAATGTCTAAGATTTGGCATTAATAACTTAAGTGAAGAGTTGACTAAGTCATCGATGTCAGATCTAAAGTGAAGGTGAGATTAGATCTCAGCTTTTGATCAATTTGGAGGAGATCCTGGGTGGTTTTGGACTTAGGGTTAACTCAATGTAATAAAAGGCATCTTGGGAGAGAGGATGAGACACAAAACAGTGATGATACACAAAGAGTGAGTGAGCACTCATGTGTGCAAGGGCAGAGGTCGAGGAAAGGCAGCAAGGAGATGGTAGCCAAGAGGGCTAGGTTATTATTGCAATGTATTTCTCAAAAGGGCCATTATCCCTGGATGATTTTATATAAACAAAATCATCACAAATCTGGTTTTCCCGCAAGGGTTTGCCCAAGGGTTGTTTACCCAAAAATCTCGTGTGCAAATGTGCTTGGTTTCTTATTTTTGCTTCCGTTGATTTAATTGTTTCGTTAATAACCTAGTTGTGATATTATTCAATAGAATCAGTTTTTGCTTAGAATTAATACCCTAGTGTTAGGTTCAAAAAATCAACATCAATATTAGGGAAATTGATGTGTTTTCCAACTTTTAACACACTCAACAAATTCTTTAGCATTTTAACATTTATATAAAATAGTACCTTGCAACACCTTCTCCTACACCAAATGAGTTGGGACTTGTAGGATTCTAAGATTGAAACTTAGAAATTAAATTTCAATAAAGAAGAATCAATGGATCCCTCAATAAGAGTGCATTGGTAATAATCTTAGCCACATCATAACCACTTCTAGTTTAGCAAACGCAATCTCTAGGGTGGCTACTCAACAATGTACACTAAATGGCCCAATGGGAAACAAGTATGAGAATCCAATCAAACTAAGTATATTAAACTTAGTAAGTAATTAATAGAAGTTAATTACCTTGGAAAATAAAAGTGCATTCACAAATTTTCTACATATTAGGGTTCCATGGGGGTGAGCCCTACATCTTGGTATCAAACCCTAGTTCACACAGTTAGTCCTAAGGGAAACCATGTTGGATGTTGTATGTGTATGAATTTATGAGTTATGATTATAAATATGTTTTGTATGCCACGACATTGCAATGGCACAAGGAAGAACCTTACATGACCCTGGAAGACCTCCACCTACACATATACCTATTCCAAAACCATGGTTATCTTATAGTTAGGGTGAGATCAAGATTGCAAAGAGATAAGTACATAATACTCTATTTCCTCATAGATGTTCAAAAGCATTGAATTCTTGAGAGTGAAGAAGCACATGCTACCATAATGTAAGAGCTTGAGTTAGAAATATTTCCACATTGGGAAGGAAATTAATAGGGTAACATTATCCCTACAATACCACTGCTAAAGGGGCATTTGATGAGGATTAAGGTCAATGTTACCCTATTATATGCGGAAGGAGTTCTCTAGGATATGAAGAACATGAGGTTACCATGGTTTTTGGGTGGCACCAATGGTGAGAAATTTGAGATTTGGTTGGTGGTATGCATAGATGTTTTATATTGATAGAATACACTTGTAATAAAAAGACTCGACTAACCATATTCCTATAATGCATTATGGTGTGACACGAAATACCAACCCAATCTAAGAATCTCTACAATTACTCTAGAGTCATTTCATGAGTGCTTCCATAAATACTTATGTGACTATTGTATAAAACATTGGGTGAATAAGCTTGATTCCCTTCCGTAAGCTGGCATGACCATAGTGAATTATGAGGAAATGTTTATAAAGCTTCCAAGTATGTTTATTATCTTTTTTATGAAACTATGAGGGTGAATATATTCAAAAGTAGATTGAATCCTTCTATAGGTTTGAGATGGTACACACTTGAGCCACTTATTTTATGTAAGGAAATGCAAAAGGCATTGTATATCGAGGAGCAACTAGAAAAACTTGATAACATGATAGTTTTAGAGAACCTATAATGTTGCAAGGTAGTTTTGGTATGAAAGGGGCCTAAGCATTAAAACAATGTTGTGAAATAGAGAACTTTGCAAGTTCTTGTTTAGACTCCCTTTGAAAATTAACCATTTATTGAAAAATTGAATTTTGTTATGATATTTTGGGGATGATAGTAAAAATAGCTATCGTACAAAGTTTATACATCTTTTAAACAAATAAAAATTACAAACTTAGATAAATACAAGTTCATGATATTTTTACTTGAAAAATCAACAAAATTTGGAAAATGTTTGATTTCAAACTTTGTCAAAATTTGTTGGTCTTTAAAAAATAATCAACTCACTAAAACCAATATTTAAAAAAAAAAAATATGTATTAAACGTTCTATGATTTCCATCTTTTCTAGTTTTCCATCACCAAAATCCAGCCTAGCAACCTTAGCTGAAATTGTTATTTTGGATTGGTGAAATTTTTGTTTTTAATGCAAAAATGTCTCCAACACCTTTTAATACCCCAACTACAACCTGATTGTGCAATGTTAACATTTTACGATTCCATCAACCAAAATGCTCCTACATAATTTGAAGAAAAAATGTTGGTTTTACTCCTACATAATTTGAAGAAAAAATGTTGGTTTCCCCTCCCGTAATTCTGAGTAGCTAAAAAATAACCATTTCATAACACATTTAACCATTGTTTTTAAATTTTATTATTGTCACAATTTAAATGAAGTAAAAGATTAACATGTTTTTATTTATGTTGAATTGTGATAAAAAGGATACAACCTCTTTTGTTATGGCCTCTGGAAACATGGTAAGAATAACTAATGGGAAAGAAGCACTACTCTTTTTTGTGTTGTTTATTTTTTAATATTTCCAATTGATCTTTAATTCTAGTTTTTTAAATATAAATGTGTTCTATTTAAATGTTCTTTTAAAATATCATACGCATTTTGAAGTGATTACCCGAGCTATTTTCACATTTGGAAAAATCACAATTCAAAGAAAAAAACAAGGATATATTAAGCAAGTCAAATTGTCACCCCTATTGATCATATTAGTCATAATGATCATTACCCGAGCTATTTTCACATTTGGAAAAATCACAATTCAAAGAAAAAAACAAGGATATATTAAGCAAGTCAAATTGTCACCCCTATTGGTCATATTAGTCATAATGATTATTACCCGAACTATTTTCACATTTGGAAAAATCACAATTCAAAGAAAAAAACAAGGATATATTAAGCAAGTCAAATTGTCACCCCTATTGGTCATATTAGTCATAATGATTATGCGTAGTTGATAAATACTACACAAATAATGATTATATATAATTGATAAAAACTACACAACTAACTATAATGATTATATATAATTGATAAAAACTACACAACTAACTATTATATAGGATAGTAATCGGTTCATCAATAATGAAGTATGTAGAAAAACTAATCCCTAATGGAATTGAGACCTAATTTGTATCATGAATTAAGTTTTATTCAAATAAGCAATTCCAAATAAGTACCAAACTTGATAGTCAAGTTAGCAAAACAAACTATTCCCTATTGGAGTTGAGACCTAATGTACACCATGAATTAGTTAAGTTTTTCACATTCAAATAAGTCCCAAACTTGACATTGAAGTTAGCAAAACAAAAGTTATCCCCACTCCACTGACACTTGAAACCCACAAGTTATCCATGTGGAACTTAGACATCAAAAGGTCTCCAAACAGTGAATGAAGAAGAAAGATAACCTCCGATGTTAAACAAATATTATCTAAAAGTCGATATTAAACATCTCTGCTAGTAAATAAATTACTATAAGGAACCAATCCCACAAGTCAAATAATAAACTGTGTAACATAAGCATATTTATGAACCTATTTAAAGGACAAACACAATTATTTCATGAACTTGCAACAATTATCCATTCTTCACATGCATTTCAAAATTAAAAGAATCAGAATTTAAACACTTGTATGTGGACATTTACATCATCTCTTGCTTGACGATATGAATGAAGCAGTCCAATTTCATCGTCATAGACTATATATACAAGTTTCTCCAGACAGCTAAGAGGAACTTCAACATCGAACCATAAAACATAGAAGGATGCTATCGCTCATCTACAAAGCATCCAAACTGTAAATATGCATATTTCACACGAATTCCACATTTTCCACATTAAAAAGACGAATACTAGGTGAATAATGGTTCCTCTATTAGGAACCCACCCATATCCATTCTCCAAGCTTTATCCACCAGTGGTGATATTTCTCTGTAGAAAAGTCGAAGCGAGTAAGAATCGGACATGCCATCTCATCTCAAGGAAAGGTTAAAATCAAAGTTGCAAAAAGGAAGAATTGAGCTTAGTAATGTAAGTGATAAAGTTTCTGATTGACATAACTCTAAACCAGGGAAAATTTTAGAGGTTAAATTTCGCCCATGGACTAATTTTTCGTGCTTTTTCCCAAAAAAGATTCACCAATTTCCATTTTTTCTAAAAATGTTTTGTCCAAATTCTATAAGACAAAATTATTTTACATTAAGAATCGTCAAAATTTCATAGAAACTTACATAAAATCCTTACAAGTTTGAATTTTTTTACAAAAATGTCGCCAAAATTTTTATAGTTTGTATATTAAGGATTAGTTCACCAAGGTTTCTAAATTTTAAAATAAATTTCCATTCTTAAAATTATCCCTGCTCTAACCAATATATCAACAATATCTACATCTCTTCAAGAAGTAAACTAATGATAAGACAGAAGGTGAAGGCAAAGATGAGAAGAAAGACAAGGTGGGAAGATTATAACATGTCAACATTTCTCGGCATTCATACCCTCAATAACATAACAGTACTGGTTTCTAACAAAAGAATATTCATTGATCCACTCTCTATTCATTGATCAATTTCAAAAGAAGGTTTAAAAGTAACAATAATCTAGATCAATCCCTCACCACGAAAATGTCAAAAAGAGTGAACGTTGAATGATTAATTAAATGGCTAAATAATTGATCATTGAATGATTAAATCACTATACCATTAAACACTCGAACAATTGAACAATTAAATGATTAAATGTTTAAGTGTCCATATTGTTTGGAGTGACACTGTGTTGAGTTTTAACGTTTCCAGCATTTTGGGTAAATGATTACATGATTAAAAGATCATATAATTGAATGATTGAACATTTAAATTATTGAACGGTTGAATAATTGAACAATTAAATGATTAGATCATTGAACAATGAACAATTAAATGGTTAAACAATTCAATGATTAAAAAAATAAATGCTTAAACTTTTGAATGATTAAATGCATCATTAAACGATTGAATGATCAAATGCACCCCATTCGAGAAAGGAAACAGATCTTGACTATAGAAGTTTTTTTTACATTGATTGTATTTTGGTTGTATGGGTTTGGCAGCAACACATTTTTATGAAATCCCATAAAGTCGTTCTGTTGAAAAAAAATATAGCCTGGAGAATTCAGATCTTAGAAGGCATGCATATGCTTGTGGGTTTCTTCAATTCAAAGTCGATGACTTCATTTGCTCGAATATTTAGAGTTGACAGATGTCTTTGTACTTTTTGTTCTTTTTTTTCGTTTTTTCTTTTTTTGGGAGTGGCAGGGGAAGTGTTGTGGTGTGCAACAAAATGTTTTGAAATCCATCACAAACATTTTATGATTAAAAATAACTCATAAACACGCTTTTATAAGTCTCTAAATGAATCATTTGGAAAGAAATTCTCTTAGCTTTCCATCTGGTTTTAAATTGGTTGGTTTGGAGAGTTGGAAAGGGACATAAAGTCCTTTTAGGCTTAGACCCCTGGATTGGATGTAAGCAAGTTCGCAAATTTCCAGATCACCTAATTCTTGAGCTAAAAAGAAAAAGTTACCAAACCTTAAGAGAAATTGCTCAAGGAACCCGAGACACAGGGAAGCTACTTTGGTTAACTTGGGATTGAAGATGCAGATATGTGGGAGAATTAGACTCAGAACCTATGAAGATGTTTTGTAAAATTAAAAGAGGACGAGGATCAACAGTTTGGCCCTGTTACCCCCTCTTACCTAAAGGGTAAATAGAGGAGATCGTGTCTCATGGCCCGCAATGAAGACAGTGATCCCAATGATAATGATAGTCAGCATTTCCACAGGCAGCAACCCAACAGCCCCCTCAAATGCCTCTCTCCTCATCAGCACAGCTCATCACACCCAATTAGCATGGTTCATTGGGAGATGGTCGTCCAGCACATTGCGAGGTAAATTAGTCCTTGTTTCATATAAGGTGTCATATTTAATAGATTGGGCATTTGGGTAAGGATCATGGGTTGAAGTTGGATAATGAATCATAAGCTCAGAAGTTATGTTTTTTGTCTTGTTTCACTAGGAGACTATGGTAAGGGTAACATATCGTTCCACCCCATACTTAACATTTTTCATCCTAGGGCCTTCCACAATGTACTAAACTTCGGTAATGGTTTTTTCATGTATCCCAAAAGGACCGTGGTTCATTCTCCTATGAGAAGAAGGGATATAATGTTGAGGTTGATGCAGCTACTATAAAAATGTATAAAAGAAAGAAAGAAAATATGGGATAATGAATGGCCAACTTTAAAAGCCAATGGCTTGAGCTCTACCCCCTCTAATGGTAATCACCCCTTGTCGTAATGCATTGAATGCATATCGATAAAAGGAGTTCATCTCGGTAAGAAAACAAAAGAATAAATGCTTGAAACCTAAAAAAAGGACTTGCAAAGCAATAAATGAATATCAAAAGGCAAGAAAAGGGGATTGGAATGCAAAAAGTATCGAGGAAAGGGTATCTCAAGAAGCAAGTGCTCCCTCTACAAAGGTGTTCATGGAAGTGAACCAAGTACGGTATCCTGCATGTTAATGATTCCATCACCATGAAGTAACCTAGCACATTCACATCGCCACACTTACACTTAGATATGTTTCCTGGGAAATATCCCTCTACTTGGGCACTGACACACTTAATAGGGTCTTTTAATGGTCCTCCCATACCTAAACTTGCCAAATTGCATAAAGTCTTGAGTTGATGTCAAGTTTGAAGGGGATATCTAATGTGAATTGTTCATGTGGCTTGAGTATTAAGTGGTGGCTTACTTTGTGTGATCCAATGGATTCTTGTACCGTATGATCATTGGTCTTGCTCGATTCTATGGCTTTGACTGACTTGGGTGCACTTGACATGGTCCTTTGGAGGACATCCTCATGCTTTCACCTAGGACGTTGTGCATTTTATACAAGACATGGCACGCGTGATGCAGAGCGTTGAATGATGGGCAAATGAGCTCACATTTTGCAGATATGGTCATATTGGTTGACAAATGGGCAAGAAGCCCACATCTTGGGCAATGCACCCTGGAGCTTATTAGATGATGGATGGAGGACCTTGCACTAGAATTTTATATAGGACATGGCACGCATGATGCAGAGCGTTGGGTCACGTGATGACTTGACACATTCAGACATATCCTCTCACACCTCCCAGACCCTGAACGATGGACAGATGAGCTCTCATTTTGCAGATATGGACATATTGGTTGACAGATCGATAAGAAGCCCACATATTGGGTAGTGCACCCGGAGCTTATTAGACATTGGATGGAGGAAGTTGCATTCGGCAATGATTGGACACCATTTGGAGAGGTGATGCATCTTCATTCGACCTTGGACGCTAACCTTTTCACCTTGGATGTTGAGCATATGGATGACGTCATGCGCTATGATGCTTTCATGATGATTGGGGCTTGCTTGCCATTAGAGCACCACTTTGATGATGTGATGGGATCCTTGACGATGAGACATGACCTTCCACCATGCTTTGCACCTCTTGATGAGAAGTGGCCTTTAGAGGCCTCCTACACATGTGTGGCCTTGAAGGACATATTTTAGTGTATTAGCATGTTTATCTATTGTTTTGAGGCTATTTGAGGGGTCGGCCTAGACCTATCTCACTTATAAGTTATATCATGGATTATTTGTGTTTTGTGGGGCTTTGGAGGGTTATAGCACTAGGGTTGCCTCAAATAAAGAGGCTAGCACTACACCTAAGCCAAATCATAACTCAACACTTGTGAGATTCATTACTATTTGTTCTCTTCTCTTCTTTTCTCATTATGGAGCTCTTGTGAACACTTGTCGAGTGATATTATGGATGTTTTCTCTTGTTATGGTGGATTCTTCATGAAACTAGGGTTTCCCCATGCATAGCGAATTGAACTAGTAAGTGCTTTTTCAAGTTTATGTGTTTATTCTTGGCATATTTTGGTGAATTCTCTATTAGAGAGGCAATAGTTGTTAAATTTGGAAGCATCGACAGTCATTCTCCAATGAGAGGCCATATGGGCCACCCTAAGGCTAGCCAAGGAGATTTGGAGAATCAACCAATCTTGTGAGGTATTGACAAAAGCCATGGGGAACATACAACCTCTGTGAGTCAAACCAAAAGAAATTCGGGGCCGAACAAGATCTTTATGTAAGTCTAATGCAAAGTGGAGACATTACAACCTCTATCGGCGCCGATAGTCTAGTGCAAAAGTCGGGGGGAATTTACAACCTCTGTGAGTATAGACATTCTAGTGAAAAAGTTGGGGGGAATGTATAACCTTTGTGAGCCTAGTCAAGACTTTTGAGCCATGAGAAAAAAGTCAAGGCATCTAGCAAAAGTTAGGTTGAATATAAAATTCCTATGAGCTAGAAACAAGCGATATTCCTAATATTGCAAGTGATATAAAATGTATTGATCTAGTGCGTTGATGCGGTGTAACATTATCCACCATGAAGATAAATTTGAATTGCCATGTAAAGAGTTGAGTTGTAAAAGTCAAAGTTGCATGTCTAGGTCGAAGTCAAAGTTACCCGAGTTTGTCATGTTGCATACATGTCTAGTTTCATGTTGCATGCATGACATGTGCATGTTGAGTTAGTTTGCATGCATTGCCAAGTCACAAGGCGAGTTGGATTCCTAAGCTGAAGTATAAAAGTCAAGTTCTAATTTGGGACTCAAGTGTAAAAGGCTGAGTTATGACGAAGCATGCATTCAGATTTACTAATTAGGAGCCATCTCCCTTCTCCTCTCCACTCCTTTATAAGCCATCTCCTTCTCCTCTCCACTCCTTTATAAGCATAGGACGACCCCTCATTCTACACACTTGTTATGCAAAGTAAGGGTGAAGGAGGAGAGGCAGCATAGGTGTCCTAAGGAAGCAAAAGTTCTATGTGACGGTGCTATGTGTTGAATTTAAAGCAGCTACAAGAGCCATTCTCCGGGAGGATGGCAAAGACCCTAGCCGAGATCTAGGGCCCCCGGTGCACTCCTGGGTTCTTGGTTTGGGACCAAACAGACAGTGCCATGGAAAAAGACCCTTGTAAGGGCCCCCAGTAGATGACTGGGGTTCTTGGTCTGGGACCAAGCAGTGAAGACCCTTGTGAGGGCCCCCAGTAAATCACTAGGGTTCTTGGTCTGGGACCAAGCAATTAAAGTCCCTAGATATGTCTAGGGCCCCTGGACATGTTCCAGGGTACCCATGTCTGGGACATGGGTTGATCCTTGGTCTTGTACCTTGGTGGATAAGACCCTAGAGATGTTCTGCGACCACCTGGTTTTTTATCAGGTGTTTGTTGGTATATGACCCTCTTTTGAAGGCAGGCATGACCACATGAGGAATGTATTCGATATGCAGTGATGATAAAGTTAAAAAGGTCACCTTGAGAATGAATGGACAAGTATTGCCACCCAGTAACCCCACCTAAAACCCCTTCACCCTTGCTTGAGTTTATTTGGGTTTTTTGTATTTTTTCTTTAAGGGTTAATGTGAAAATAATAATTAAATGTTTTAATTATAACATGTTTAATTAATATTTATATTAATTAAATATGTTATTTTTAATTATTATTTTTATTAACCTACCCTAGCCTAAAGTATAAATAAAGACCTTCCCCTCCACCCTCATTACACTTTCATGTTCTCTTGAAAAGGTAGGCGGATCTCTCCTTGCTTGTTGCGGCCCCCTTTGCAACAGTGACTGAGGTTTTCCAGTGACAGTTCTGTTGATATTATGGTAGCTTCGGGAGGTATGAACCTCTATTGTGACCTTTGACAAGATTAGAATGTTCCGGAAGGAAGCAAAGACATCAAGGAAACCCTAGACGAGATGTCGGTTGAAGATAGATAATTAATATGAATTAATTAGTACCCAGAGAGAGAAGTTGGCCCAGGCAAGTCTGCCAGGAATACTATAAATACAGGGCACCAGTCTCTCATTTGACACACTCTCAAAATCACAGAAAGCCAGTTTTTGCGCACTGCAGTCTAGCAGTCTTGTGCGCAAGTCCTGGGGAAGATGTTGCGCCAGTTTTTGGATGAGATTATATGATCAACTTGGTTACTTCTTGCTTGGTGCATTAGCCTTGATTGGCTATTGGATTGCTGCCAGGATTCTTCTCTCTGTCAAGGTCAAGGTGCTCGGAGGGTGGCTTCAGCCTATGGTTGGGTGACAAGGGTATTGTCAATGGTAAAACGAGCACAATCCTTAATATTCTAACAGGTTATGGGCCCACACCTCCTTCATTCAATCTAAACGCTGGAAGGAAACATACCCATTAGGATATTGAGCTCGTTGAGGAATTGTCGCTAGGGTTACTAGCAGGAGAAGCTTCCAAGACACTGTCGCTAGGGTTACTAGCAAAAGCAGTTGTAGAAACCCTAAATCTCAGATCTGACACCTTGTGATGGAGCATCTTGCTCAAGGAGAAGATATTCAGATGCACCCTAGCTCAACGCACCTTTTGGCTCTCTCAGAAGACAGAAACGTCAGAGTTGAAGTTTTGGATCAAGGCATGACCAGCTACCAGTCAACCGAAGACATGATTGAAACAATCAGTGTTCTACATTACTCAGCACTCACCGGAACGATTGAAGATGACAAGTGGATAATCGATAGTGGAGCTTCAAGGCACATGACGGGAGATCAAGCCAGACTCTCAAACCTAAATGAGAAGAAGACATCATACAAGGTAGAGCTTGGAGACAAAAGCACTTATCCAGTCGAAGGATTTGGACAAGCCTCCGTCAAGTTGAAATCAGGTAAACAATGTTCACTTAAGCAATGTTTTATATGTACCTGGTTTAGAAAAGAATCTTGTATCCATATCTTGCCTAGAAGACAAGGGAAACAAAATAGATTTCGTGGATGGAAAAGTGTTATCATGGCATAAAGACTCCAGCATAGAGAATGCTAGGGTTATTGGAAGTCGTGAAGGAAATCTGTATAGACTACTAGAACAAAATGAAGAAGCTCTCATACATGACAAAGTCAATCCCAATGAACTTTGGCATAGAAGGTACGCTCATATTAATTATCAAGCATTACCTTTTCTCAGAAAGATGGTTGAAGGAATACCAGAATTGCAGTCTACACATGAAGGAATCTGCAAAGGTTGCGCTCTTGGAAAGAAAATCAAGAAACCATTTCCAAGCAACAGCAATAGATCTAAGGAGATTCTAGATCTGATACATTCAGATGTTTGTGGTCCGATGCCAGTTAAAACTCTAGGAGGATCCCTATATTATGTAATCTTCATAGATGATTGTTCAAGAAAGACTTGGCTATATCTATTGAAGACAAAAGACGAAGTATTTAACAAGTTTCAAGAATTCAAAGCAGAGATAGAGAACCTCACAAACAAGAAGATTAAGACCTTAAGAACAGATAATGGAGGAGAATATACCTCAAAGGAATTCGTTGCATTCTGCAAATCGGCGGGGATTAGGAGGGAGCTGATTGTTCCTCATAATCCTCAACAAAATGGTGTAGCAGAAAGAAAGAACAGATCTATCGAAGAAACCGTAAAAGCACTACTAAATGATCAAGGTCTATCCATGTTCTTATGGGGAGAAGCAACCATGACAGCAATATATGTGCAGAACAGAAGTCCTCGCTGCATATTGAAGGACATGACTCCAGAAGAAGCTTTCTCAGGTAAGAAACCTAATGTGGAAAACCTGAGAATATTTGGATGTCCTGTTTACTCTCACATTCCCAAGGATAAAAGGAATAAACTAGAACCCTCGGGAAAGAAGGGGATATTTGTGGGATACGGTGATTCATCCAAGGCTCATAGAATATATATTCCAGAACAACACAAGATCGAAGTCAGCAGAGACGTAACATTCAATGAAAAGATGGCTTTCAAGAAATCCATAGAAGAGACTATAGAAGAAGAGATTGAAGAACCTAATGATGAAAGCACAGAAAACGACAATGACAAAAAGGAACAACCTAATCATCCTATGGAACCATGTGAAAACATTGATTCAGATATCGTACCTAAGACCAAGAAACGACCAGCTTGGCTTGAAGCTACCTTACAAGATGCAGAAAGACTCAAGGTTCCAGAAGGAACATTCAGAAAGAGTAAGAGGCCT
>SNQJ01S0029670.1:58718-114913 GCA_010110895.2 Picea sitchensis | reverse complement strand
AAAATATATTTATTATTGATTAGATCAATCCCCTTTTGTGGATTGATCATGTCAGTCATTGTAATTGACCAAATCCCCTTTTGCGGATTGGTCAAACCCTAATTGTAATA
Organism: Picea sitchensis; assembly: GCA_010110895.2. Taxonomy (NCBI): domain Eukaryota; kingdom Viridiplantae; phylum Streptophyta; class Pinopsida; order Pinales; family Pinaceae; genus Picea; species Picea sitchensis. Next base: position 114,803 of record SNQJ01S0029670.1, on the reverse strand, counting down.
GGATAAATAAGAAGTCGGGCCCATAATATATTAAAGGTGGTTATAACCACCCAGAAGAAGAAGTCGGCCCTGCCAATGAAGAGACACTTCCACACATGCCAAAATTGTATAAATAAGAGAGGCCAGCGCCTCATTTGAACACACACTCATCTCACTCATCTAGTGCACAAGTTTTGAAGGAAGTTGCAGTTGCCAGTTGCCGAAAGAAGGAAGAGAGAGAGGCGTGTTGCTTAGTGTTGGATAGTCTCTGTTGTCTGGTTCATTATCTTGGCATTGTATTGGCTATCTATATTAAGGAAGTTTTGTTGGGTTTTCTTCCCCTTGAGGGTTTCCCAGGATAAATTCTTGTGTACTCTTGTGATTGGGTTTCTCTCAGTGATCCTGTCTATGCTATTGTTATCTAGTAAATTGAAAGTAACCTAATAATAGCAGAAACTTTAACAATATCCATGTGTATGAAATAGGCATTGCAATTGGAATTATTTTAGCATGGATAGATGACCATGGTGTGCACCATATAACTTATTATTCCAGTAGGAAGTTAGAACTAGAATACATGAATTACATGACCATGGAAAGGAAATCACGTGATATGATCTATTCATTCCATAAGTTTGAACATTGGTTTCCTTGAAATATTTTTTTTTTATGTGGACCATAAATAATTCAAGTGTATTATCAATAAGTTAATTTTTCTAAGGGGGACTTGTTTTTATGTAGAGCATAAAGAGTTCAAGCATATTATCAATACTTACCATTTTTAGGGAGAGAAATAAGGTGGTTGATGATGTTTTAGGAGCATGATTGTGAGATATTGTTAATATTGAGAAATAACATGTGTGACTAGATCATCTATCCCATGTGGATAGTGGTGAATAGGAAAAAGAGGGAGAAGAGGAATTTTCTAATGGATCATAAGATAAGTTTGGATAGTACACCAATGTAAAAGTATGGAGGTGGATGAGAAAGTACTAAATGGACATTATATCAAGACCCTCATGGAACATATCGAAGTGGATGCTGATGAAATATTCCATCAGTAGATGTATCAAAATCCATTATAGATGGGTAGTGTGAAATAATGTTAGGATTGTACTTAAAGAAAGATCATGAGTAGGAAGAAATGGATCAAATTTGACTATAAGAAAAAATGGATATATGTCCAAGCTTGAATTAGAAAGGACCATGACATTACAAGTGGAATTGGTTGACAAGTAAATCCTCAAGGTTTATTAATGGAATATTTCCAAGGTACCTAATAAAGGATGAAGAGATGAATATGGGATATAGTGGTAAGGTTGTCAAGTCAACACAATGATTTCTTAAAGACCATAATTATTTAATAATGAATATACGATGGATAGTACACTTGATGAGTATGCTGAATAGGGAAAGCATATGGAATGTGGGATAACTGTAGGGACACTAATTCTATATAAATTTCATTAAATATTATTTGAGGAATGTAAGAAGGGGAAAATATAGGACAAGATAATGGGACACAATGGAAAAAAGGTAGGATAGGATTATAATAGGTAGAAGTCTTGGAATATTGCAAGAGGTTGAAGTGGATAAGTTGTAGCTACAGGAGGGGATATTTTAAGTATATTGAATATGAAAATGTAGTTGGGATGCTACAGGATGATTTTAGGGTTGTTCAAATTTTGTATGGTCCTGAGTAATCAATTTTGACATGGTCTTGATTTTTTCTTAATTTACTAATACAATGATTGACCTTTAATTGGTATAAGGACTTGTAGTGGTTAAAAAATTATGTCGAAAGAATACACCTATTGAAAACACCAGGATTAATGAGGTTTTAATTACAAAGGTGATTTCTATGGACAATATTTCATATGATCCCAATATTCTTGGTCGTCACAATAAATTAAGGTATAAGATTTCAACCATTAACTTCCTTCCATGAAAAAACATGTTCGTTGGTCATTAAAAAATGTGATTAAGATGATTAGAATAATAATGGCGATTATGAGGTTTTTTATTGCGTTTAAGTTTTTTTGAGTTTGGGATTTTTACTAAGTTTTTATACTACATTCGTGGGTGAGCAGGATGTCATCCACTTCCCCTTATATGTGATGGAGAACTATCTCCTTACAAGTTGGAGTGCCATGGAGAGATGTGGGTTTGTGGGTTTTTAACTTTTCATGCGACACATTTCTTCTCTGCCCTTTTGATTTACATATGCTCTATTGTGATTATTATACCGCATGCCCTTCACCGATGATTACCATTTCATTTTGGTGGTGGAGCTTCTGAAGAAGAGCCTTTTTGAAGGTGTCATCGAGGGTGGGATCCTCTATTGGATAAATCTTATTCATGAAGGATATGTAATGGGAAGAACCTTTGTGAAGGAGGCGTCAATGGTGGGATCCTCTCTTGGATAAAGCTTGTTTTCAAAGGATATGCAATAGTTGTCACTGAAGGTGTGCCCACTTGAAAGTTTAACCATTCATAAAAATGAAAGGAAATTATGTTCATAAGAATAGAGTGGATTAATGGATTAAATGAGTAAAACCAACCTTAGAGCGCTACCAGATCCATACAATTATTAAAACCCTTTTCAATGAAGAGGGCCATTAATACAGTCACATTTGAAGTTGAAATTGGTAGATTTTTCGTATTCATGGTTAGATTCACAAATGTCAATGACATACTTTTCAATTAATTTCTAATTAAATTAGTGATAAAATCAAGATTTGTGCATTTAATTATCAATCCAAGGTCGTATCTTACTTACGAATAGTCATGCATCGTATATGCAAGTGTAGTTTTGTAATTGCTAAGGAGTTGTAGTACTTCGAATGCCACAAATTGAGATTTCAAGTTACTTAATTAAGTCACCAAGATATCTTATTTCTCAAATTACAGAAAAATAAATATCACATTTGTAGGAAAAGAAAATCAAACTTGTGAAAAGTAAATCTCTCTTGTGGAAAATAAATCACACTTTTCATAAAGTAAATAACACTTTGCAGAAAGTAAATCACACTGACGAGAAGTAAATCACACTTACATAAATAAAATCACTATTACGGAAAGTAAAGTTATGCTAACATCTAATGGTGACTTTCTCATGTAAAATGAAGATCTTGTCTTTTTGTGTAGAGTCGACTTCTATGGATTTTTCCAAAGAAAATTAAGAAAACAATGCACTACACGTAGAGTATAGTAAATTCATGATGGAATGGGACGAGGTCATACGAAAAAAAACAAGGTTGCATCATGCAATGCATGAGGTATACAACAATTTCCCAGATGTATGTATGGAAGTATATGCTCCCTTAGAAGAGCAAGTGACAAATATAAGCGAAGCCATTTAAGGCTTCCATGCAAAGATAGTAGATTTGGAAGCTAGCACAACACCAAGTACCCCACCAGAGGAAAGGGAGAAATGGGAGAAGACAACCATTATGACCGTGGAGAGCATTAGGATCTTATATGAGTAATGTGTAAAGTTGTATGAAGAGAGTACACAAGTGTGGACTCAATTGTTGGAGAATTCAGAGATACAAGCATTAGGACAGAGGTTACAAAATGTGTAGGAGAAGACATAAAAGATCAAATATACAATGAGCACTATGCCACCGACATAAAAAATGGTTGTAATAGTTGAGATTAGGTAGTTTCACCAAGAGATAAACCAAATAGAAGATGAACAACAAACTCTCGCATACAATCTTGAGCCGCTACAGGGGGAATCCTTTCGGGTGACAAAAGGACTTACAGTTGCATAAGGAATAGTGAAGCAAGAAGTGTAAGACAATGCATAGAAACTCAAGATCCCCATTACCGTGCAAATAGAAGAGGGGATTTTGACACAAGAAACACAATCAAAGGAGAAGTTTGCAACTGCAAAGGAAACTTTTTACAAGTTCGTTTCAACGTAGAAAGGAGTGTAGAAGAAATCCTAAGTGGCTTGGAATGAGCCATAGGTGAGTGTTGGGGGATTTTTTGGGACAGGATTTTGGGACCAGTTTTGGGAATTGTACAACACGTGCAAAAGAAGGAAAGACAGTTGGTGCACTTTCAGGGATCATCACGTGCAAAGGAAGGAAGACCATTGAAGCCATTAGGAATTTTGGGTCCATTGATATGGGCTAAGCCCTATTGTATTTGTATAAATATCTAAGGTAGAAGGGAGGTAACATAGAAAAAGAGATAGTGAATAAGTACGTATAAATGTATGTGAGAATGAACGCGTTAGGAACGACATATATATATATAGAGAGATATGAGAATGGAAAGGGCATGATGTATGAGTGAAATGCGTATATTTTGTAATGGATGGTTTTGAATAATATAATAATAAGTTGGTCATTGTGGATGTAGCCCATCTTGGGTGAACCACGTTAAATATGGTGTATGTGTGTCATGATGTGTTTGTTGTTTTGTTTATTTCACACATATGATATATGTTTGTTATTATGAATATGTTACATGTTATTATGTTTTTGTGAACATGATATAAAGTATGCTAACTATAATGGTTATGAGGATTGCCTCCCATCCCTTCATCACTGTGGAAACCTAGTTCCTATAGTTTGCATAGATACCTTGGGTGATACTTCACCTGCTTGAGGGTGATGCCGAAAGGGCCAGTATCTAAGGGTTTTGTTGGTGAATTCATGTTGAACCATGGGTCTGCACACTGTGCACCAACAAATGGTTTCATTATCAGGACCGAGATATGCGACTAAGGGGAATGTGGAAGCCAACTAAGGAAGAGATCCAATAGTGGTTAGAGGAAAAGGAGCATGATTTTTCCAGAGATCAAAATAAGAACCCGCGAATCAGCTTGGATAAGTGACTACAGAGGTATGTATTAACAAACTTACATGATATTTTCTTTGTTGATTTCCTATTAGTTTTGGATGGATATTATATTGGGGGGTTATATTGCCAAGTTTTCTATAGTTTGTACCCATTCATACATTGTGAATAAAATAAAATTGTTTAAAGTTCAGCATGGAAGGTATTTGAAGTTGTTGTCTACTTGGATCAAGATGTTATTGTGTGATAAGGGAGTTTTGAAGTTGGAATATGATCACCCAAATAGCTAGGTAACTTAACACACATAGGGGGACTGGGGATGAGCAGGGGATGGTTTGAGTATATGAAGGAGAGGGATGAAGGAGGGAATAAATAAAGAATAGATGGACTGAGAACACCGAGAGAAGAAGTAGTTGTGACAGAATAAGAGATTGGAGTGTTGTGAAGCGAAAAAAGGATTTTGGTACAGTAGGAAGAGGACCGTGGTTGATAGAAAAGAGAAGCAGAGTGAGATTGAGGGAAGAATAACCGACATAGTTCTCTAGATCGAAGGAATACCACACATAGAGGAAAATGATTGTCACCTCAGTCCAACAAAATAAGATACATTACATCCCATTATCCCCACTTAGTGAAGAATTTTCATTTAACCCATGACCCCGTGTGCAAATTTGAGGTATGAATCTTTTGTCATGAAAACTTATAGTTAGTGAAGGAAGGAAGGATATCAATAAAGGTAGTTAGAGTAGTGAAAGTACTATGCCAACCCAGATTCAGTTAGCGACACGAAGGAATAATACTGTGTAGTACACCATGGCAGTGTTAGACCCCACTTTGACAATGCTTGTCTTTCACGGAGCAGGGATGAAAGATATAGAACAACACTTATTTGTATATGAATCAATATGGACCATGAAGAACATCCAAGATGATGATGAAAAATTTGTGTAGTTAGTGAGATCATTCAAAGGCCATGCATTACTCTGGTATATGAAGTACGTAGATATCAAGAAAGCCACGTTAAAAGAATTCCAGAAACCAAATTCCGAGTCACAATGTATTATAGAACTAAAAGAGATAAGCAGTTGTAGAATGAGTCGTTATGGAATTTTGACCAAAGATTCAAGATATTTATGGATCAATTGACCTTCCAGATTCTAGATGAGAAACATAGAGAATAGTTCATTGTGGAATGTTTACCACATATATGATGACCATTGACACAACAAAAGATTATTCCGTAGTTAGAAGTTCTAGAGATCACCATGAAGTTGGAATCACCCCCTGTATGAGAAAATGTCGTAGGGATGGCTCAAGTTCAGTCGCAGTTAGCAACATTGACAATTCAGTTGCAAGAGCTTGCTAAAGGGAAGGAAAAGTGTGAAGAAGTATGGTGTGTTACATGCAGAAAGGAGGGTTATCATAAGAATGCGTGTCCAACCTTTAAATAGTATTTGGATATAGGAGCCCCAAATCCCTTGGCACCGGGAGGAGGGGTATGGTGTGAGGTATGCAGAATGATGGGTCATCATCCGAATTCCAGTCCTTTAATGCAGAAGTATTATAACACTTCCAAGAACTTATTTTGTAATTTTTGTGAGTCCATGGGACATGACAGAAAGGACTGTCACGCACTCGATATAATGAGAGAACACATCTCAGATGCATATAGAGTTCAAGGGGAAGAAGGATCATAAGTAGGATTACCACAATATAATACTATGAGGGGATAAAATAAAGGAGGCATAGGATTGTTCTGAGGTCGAGGAAGGGGAATGATTATCTATTATAACTAGAACCAGCCTAGGAATTTGGTGTGATATTGTCTGAATCCTTATACAACGTGCAGATACTGTAGACATTTGGATCATGTGACATAATACTATCTGAAATTGACCGCAGAGTGGAAGGAAAAAAGGAACCATAATGTTCATATGATAACAGTGGAAGAGAACAACGATCGACCAAGGGTTGCAAGAGTTACACACGAAGGAGAAAGAACAGGGGCTGGTGCAATGTAACAAGGAATTTGGTCTGGCCAGTGGGTCAGGAAAGCAAAAGAACCTCCTCTGATGTTTGACCTGTGGAAGGAGAGAGACACATATAAGAAAGAAAGGAAGGAGCTGCTAGAAACAAAATGGGTAGCATCAACTTCGCAACATGTGTATGACATGCCTCAAGGTTATGACTACTTCATCATATAAAGGCCAATTGAGAAGGTAAGTACTCTAAAAAATTTCTTAAAGAGTTTTTTAGAACTTATGAAGGATGAAATTGCATTGAACGTGTTGTGCAGGATGATCGACCAGTGCACGTAAGATAAAGAATCATATGTTTCACATTGAGCAATTAAATAGGTATAACAAAGGAAAAGGAAAAACATCCAGTTAGTATTTGGATGTGCAACATAGTATATTTTGAAGAAATTGTTATAGTGGATGGTGGTAGACCTTATCCAACATTACTTGGTCTCGATTGGGATTTTGATAACTAGACCATTACTGATCTAAAAAAGAGACAATTTTGATAACTAGACCACAATGATCTAAAAAGAGACAAACAATCTTTGGAAGTAGTAGACTCGAAAGTTAATGGCCTAGCTGGATCCTAGATACAGACTATATGTGGGAACATCAGGTTAATATAATTTTTGATAACACAGATTAATATATACTAAAATCATTTTTCAAAATTGGAAATCATAATTTTGAAATTTATAAATACATGATTAATATATAATGTAAGAAAACAAAATAAGTTATTAAATTTGGCTATAACAAACTCCAAATCATACAAATTTGTTATGCTTGTTTATTAAGAAAGAAAAGAGGGCCTCACTATTAAAGAAAAAGAAAAAGAAAAATTCAATTTTTAAAATAATCATTTTTCAAATTAAAAATAAAAAATTAATACCAATAAAGTTTTTATTTTTAATTTCAAAAATGATTCTTTTAAAAATTCATTTTTTATTTTTATTTTTTTTGATGCGCTCATACTCGAAGGGGTACTAACAAGGGTTACAAGGGTGTCCAAAAATGTGAGCTTAAGTACCTATTGTATTTCTTGCGTGTATGCTTCTCCGACCACAGATTTATGCGTTGAATGACTGATTTTTGTAGCTTAAAGAAGTCAGAACATGTCTTTAACCTGGAAAAAACATTAGCCCACAAATCATGCAAAGGAAAGTGATATGATACCACTTGTTAGGCACTAGATCTATTATAATATCAGAAAACAAAAATATTGCAAGAATACCAACGGAATAACAATAGAGAACATTAATATAAAAGCGGAACAACTAAATATATGGAACCACAACACCAAAATAATACCTTTCTTGATAGAAAACAATGTTCACTTGCCTATTTGAGGGGACAACCTCTTTCACAAAGACCCTTAATTTGTGTCGACTCACGATCACTTCTTGACTAAAAACACCTCAACAATGTAATGCTTCCTATAGATTTACCTAAGTTTCACTTTGTCAAAAAATTTGGCAAGATTTATGTATCTTTTGTTTTCCTCCCCCTCTATTGTTTTTCCCCTTCTATTTATATAACTCTTCAAAGTTGACACTTCACCCTCTACAAAACTCCTTATTTTTTAATATTTTGATTCATTTCATTGTGTGTGTATGTGAAAGTGCCCCTCCCTAGTGGGTAAATAGTCTTCTAACTAAATCAATCATTGGGTCACTACAATTTACTTTACTTAGCTTGGAATCTAGATCCTAATCATGCAATATGAATAATGTATCATTGTTTGCACAACATAAGTACCTTTTATATATTTTTTCATAAAATAATTCATGCTTTTGTCAAGATATATCATATGGTTGTGAGTCCACACCCATATGTTGGTGAGTTAGAAAGGTTCCACCTTGTGGCTTGCACATACACAAACACTTGTATATCAAGTATATAACTTAAATTAACTAAAACATATGTTTCCTTCAACAAGTCATGATGCCAAGTATCATGTACCCTTGGTACACTCATAGAAGTTCATTCGTTCTAAAAATTAGTATTTTTTTTTATATAACTAACAATTTTTCGTTATGTACCAAATGATTAAAATATCATAACACAACGTAAGTACACACCATGTATAGAATGTAAGCGTGGAACACAACTCCAAGATTGATAAGTTATACAATAACTTATTAAAGAATAGGAGAACCTCCAAATACCCAATTACATTCGTATATCATATTTCATAATGTCCCAAATAATGTATACATGATCTCTATATATACCTATTCACACCTACACATGATGCCCCTTTACTATTAGATTGTCCCTATAACATATATATTTACACATTACATGCACAATATGTGTCACCCCTTGGGGTCATATCATATACATTTATCCCTATATATTCCCCCCTTGGGCCATAACATGGTACCTTGCTTCAAAAGCTTTGTCCTCAAAGATTTGCAATTCAAGACTTCACATGTGATGAAACCAAGTAATATGATTTTCTTATGTTCCTCCTTTCTTCTTTCCATTAATGATGATCTATCCATCCAAACTCAATTCTTTTCGGTCGTAATACTTGGTGGCTATTTGCTGCACAATCGTTTTCCCTTGATTCCATGTATCATTGTTGAAGCTTCTCCAATTTGTTGGTCTATGATAATAACTTGTTGAATTATGGTTTTGTGATGCCCTGTTCCATGAATATTGACTAGTATTCCATCTTCTTCCTTGATAATGTTGATATTGATCTTCTTATCTTCCTTGAAATCTTTCCTAGTAATGAGGGTGTCAATATGGTTTCACATTCGATGGTTTTCCTTCACTTTGCACATGCATTTCATATATCTTATTTTCAGAGACAACAAAATCCTCTATCCTCATTTCTTGGTCTTTGATTTCTCTAGCCTTGGATATAGTACCATGATATTTAACATGTGCATTCTCTAGATGAACTTTAACTTCTTCAAGCATCTTCTCATGACCCCTTGAACCTTGTCTTCTTTCTCCTTTTCAGGCTGCAATGTGACTCCATATATCAAATTATGATGTCCTTCAATTCTAGATCCCATTTCTGATTTTACCTCATCAATATTAAGGGATTCCTCAATTTTATTATAATGACACTTATAGCCTGGTTATTATTGATTTTATGTTTCCAATTTTATTATAATTTTCATTGAATGTTAGGTGTATTTTTAAGTTTACTTATATTATAATTTTGAATGTTGGGTGTTTTTTTAAACATAGCTCTACTTTGCTTCTAGGATTTAAAAGAAACACTACAACCATTATATGATGATTTACATCTCACAATCAATTTGAGGATTTAACATACAGTGCAACCATTGCAATAAGTTGATTCCGAATGTTAAACCACATTCGGGTTGTTATAAAGGAAATCAAGTTCACATATCAACAAATTAAATGCTTGAAGAAAAGAATTTGACTTCTATAGGAAAGTGAGATTACCAATGTTCTGAACTCAGGTCAATTCAAAATGGTAATAACATAACACAATAAAAACAATCTTTTTACTTGTTGCATGTCACTAATTAAAACGGTCTTTTTAGTTGTCGCACGTCACTAATTACTGCTTTCCATCCACAATATTTTTATATCCATATCATCAAAATATTCACAAAAAGAATCACAATTAACAAACGTTCATTACTGAAGTATCAAATTCAACTACATCAATATTAGAATTAAATTTAGGAATTGGAAGCTATAACATCATGCTTATACTRTATGCTTGATAGTTTAAGAACCCATCATTATTTTTCATATAATACATTATGAAATACTTATCCTATAGTCACCTTAACCACACATTGGTTTCTAGACTAGTTGTATGGATTGATGCTTTCAACTACTAGATCAGAGCTTTAGTCTCCAACATTTTTCCCAGTCCAACTCACAAATGCCAAGTGGTTTTCCTCCCAACCTCTCCGAAGGGAAACTTCTTTCACAAAGACCCTTAATTTCTGTCGAATCACAACCACTTCTTGACTGAAAATGCCTCAACAATGTAATGCCTCCTATAGATTTACCTAAGTCTCACTTTGTTAAAACATTTGGCAACATTTCCCTATCTTCTGTCTTCCTCCCCCTCTATCATTTTTCCCCTTCTATTTATATAACTCTTCAAAGTTGACACTTCACCCTCTGAAAAACTATTTTTTTTTATTGACATTAAATTCTCGTCGAGATCCTGCATGAATTTTTTATTTTCCGATGGATCATGGTCTAGATTTTCCATCCTATCAAAATCTGGTCATCACCTTTTATTTATGACTATTTGTTTCCATTGTCTCTCCATCATGTTTTGTCTTTAATGCTTTTCCTGTCATCTACGTGTTTGACTATGTTCTTGTGGACGAGCACAAGTGAGCGTGATTCTAGTGGGTGAGCACTAGTGAGAAGTGTTTATTTTGTGTAATGCAGTGATCCAGAGATATGGACATCCCTATGGATGTGCCCTTAGTGGATGAGCCCTAGTGGGTGTATAAGATCCCTTGCTATATTGTTCAAGAGTCAGACATGCCCGTAACCCTAATTGTAATGTAAAGGGTACAGGTTGGCCCCACCTTAATGTGACTGGTAATTAATGTAAAATATAATTAATCTGGTTAATATTAATTATATTATAAGATACTAAGGTCGGCCTTGTTGTGCCAATAGACACTTCTGTTGACAAGCTCAATCTAGTATAAGTAAAGGTAAATTCCCCATTGAGGAATCAGATCTTTCACATGAGTTTGGAAATTTCAGCAAGTACATATGCTTGGGAAAAGTGTGCACCTCTCTTGGGTGCTAGTCTTATAGGGTTTGATCACCCTCTTGTGTGCTAGGTCTTATTGGTGGTGAAGGTATTTCTCTTGAAGAATATAGCAAAGGATTTGGCTGGTTTTTCTTCCCTTATTGAGAAGGGTTTCCCAAGATACCTCTTGTGTTCTTGTGCATGGTGTTTCTTCTTGTGATCTTCATTACTGCAAAATTATTGTTTATGGTTAAGACAAATGAAAAATTGGAATGAAGTACATGCTTAACCTATGTTATTGAAAAATAAACATGGTATCAGAGAATAGGTCTTGAAGATCCCATTGCACAAACATTTTCCAACCTTCCTCTCTCTCTTATGCAAAAACCGTACGACCCTCCTAGGGTTCCCAGAAAATCCATACAACCTACTCTTCTAATGGTTTCCAACACTCGAAATTTGGACGTTGAGGCTAAAACGTACATAGGTGTGTACAGACTCCTTCAACACACCTCCAACAACTCTCAAATTGCAATTCCGAGCATTTTGACTTTTTGGCCCTAGGGTTTCTAGGGTTTCATCAATTTCTGAGGAAAATTTAAGAATCGTGTTACTGCAACTCTTTGAAGAAGATCTTCCACTTACCAGGGCTATCAAAATTCTCAAGGCTTATTGATGGAATTCATAAGTCCAATAAAACTTAAAAGTGCTATCCTAGCCTAGTTGACAAGGGTTTGTGAAGAAGGGTTTCTGCAAACTCAGTTCCAGGAAGAAAAAACCTCAAAGGAATCAAGACATCAACATCTAATCACTCTCAGGTATGGTCCTTACGAATGATAATACTTGGTTAATTGATAGTGGTTCTTCAAGACACATGGTCGGCCTTAGAAATCACCTAACACATTTCGTTGAGAAAGAGACACATCTACATGTTGTTCTTGGAGATGATGCTAGATATAATGTGAGAGGAATTGGAAATTCTACCTTCCAACTAGACTTAGATATGCAACTCAAATTAGAGTAAGTACTATATGTACCCGGAATGAAGAGAATTTGGTTTCTCTATTTATGCCTTGGAAGACAAATGCTACAAGATTACTTTCTTAGAAGGAAGAGTCCTTGCATGGCACAAAGACACTCATATAATCTCTTCCAAGGTAATTAATGTCCGAGAAAACATCTTGTACAAATTAACCATTAAACCAGTTCAAGCCTTACTACATGAAACTATCAGCTTAAGTGAGCTATGGCATAGAACACTTGCTCACATTCATTATAGAGCTCTCCTAGATCTAGGGAAAATGGTAACAGGTCTACCAGAAACACAGATCAGACACTTCAGAATATTTGGATGTCCATTATATCTTCATGTACCCAAAGAAAAGAGATCCAAACTAGAACCTTCAAGAATAAAGGACACATTTGTAGGATACAATGTATCCTAAAAAGCATATCGAATCTACATTACAGGTCAGAGACAAATTGAAGTAAGCAGAGATGTTACTTTTGAAGAAGAAGTATCCTTCCAGAAATCTAGAGAATCTTAGATGGAAATTGATAGTGAAACAATAACTTCTCCCCCTTCAACAGTTCAGAGCGAGACATATATTATTTTAGAAGATCTAATAGCTCCATTTGATCCAGTTGCTCCAACATATTTAGCTTCTCCAAGCAACACACCCAAAGAAATTACATTTGGACATAAAAGGCCTGCTTGGGCCCGACAAAATCTAAAAGAATCAGAAGGGAATAAATCCCCACAAGTAACAACCAAAGAAATCAAGAGACCAAAGAGATTCTCAAACTACCTTTCAACCATGACCCACATTATTGTCCTAGAGCCATCTTGTCATGGAGAATCTTCAGGTGAACAAGTATGGCAAGATTTCATGACTGAAGAATACCAATCTGTATTAAAAAATGATGTATGGGATGTTGTTCTAATACTAGAGGGAAAGTTTGTAGTGACTTCCAAATGGATTTACAAAATTAAGCATGTTGTTGATGGAAGCATCGAAAAATAGAAAGAAAGATTTGTTGCTAGAGGGTTTTCACAAGTAGAGGGAGTTGAATATGACAATACTTTTTCACCAGTAGCCCGATACACCTCCATCTGATATATCATTGCACTAGCTTCTTCCATGGGTTGTAAGCTACATCAGATGGATGTAAAGATTTCTCAATGGTGAGATTGAGGAAGAATATTATATTAAACAACTAGAAGGATTCATTGTAAACAATGAAATATCTCATGTATGCAGGTTGAAGAAAACAATATATGGCTTAAAGCAAGCACCACTTGCTTGGTATGAGAAAATGGATGGATTTTTGATGAGTTTTGGATTCAACAAAAGTGTTGTTGATACAAACTTATACTATCATATTGAAGGAAATGAGTGTTTGATTTTGGTCTTATATGTGGATGGTCTTTTCCTCATCGGTTCAGAGAGACTCATTGCTAAATGAAAACAAGCATTGACTGCAAATTTTGAAATGAAGGATTTGGGCTTGATGAACTACTTGTTAGGACTAGAAGTATGGCATAGAACAGGTGAGATTTTCTTGAGTCAAGGAAAATATATTATGGAGATACTAAAAAATTTGAGGATGATAGAATGAAAATCCATGCCCACTCCAATGGTAATGGATTTGAATAAAATGAGTGATACTTATTTAGGAGATGTAGATCCACACTTATACTAACAATTGACTGGATCTCTGATGTATCTGGTTAACACTAGACCAAACATTTTCTACGTAGTAAATATGCTTAGCCATTTTATGAGCCAACCGAGACATACTCACTAGATAATTGCAAAACATGTATTGAGATACTTACGAGGAAGAATTGGTTATGGAATGAGATATGCATCGAGTGTGGACTTGAGCCTGCAAGGATATGCCGATGCAGATTGGGCAGGAAGCACAGTAGACTGAAAAAGAACCTCCGGTTGTTGCTTCACTTTAGGGTCTGCCATGGTTTCCCGGTGCAGTAGGAAACAAAGCTCCATCGCATTGAGAACCATAGAGGCAGAGTACATTGCATTGAGTGTGTCAGTTCGTGAAGCAGTGTGGCTTCAAAAACTTCTGACTGACTTGTTGGATCATGAGATGGATCCTACCACTATTCATTGTGATAACCAGAGCTGTGTAAATCTTTCTGATAACCCAATGTTTGATGACAAATTGAAACACATTGAAATAAAGTATCACTACATCAGAGACATGGTGTAGAGGAAGACAGTACACATGTAGTATCTTCCTACCCATGAACATATCGCATATATATTCACCAAACCAGTTTCCAAGACAAAGTTTGAGTATTTTCATGAGAGACTTGGCCTAGTGGAAAATGCCCCCCTCGCTGAGAGGTAGTGCTGATGATTGTAGCTATGTGAGACATTCTCCAGCTTACAAACCTATGATATGTGGATCATTTCAACTATGTGAGACATTCTCCAGCTTAGACACTTGTAACATCCCGCTCTTGCGCGCACTGAGCAAAATTATTCTTTGAGGACACTTGCTTCCAATTGATCCGGATTATTATACTCGTGGTGATTTGATTATGATTAAGAGGCATTATGAATGGGATTATATGTTATTTTGTGTATTTACATAGACAGGTGCTATTGATTTGGATATCCTGAGTGTGCAGGAATTTGGACCTCGAGAATGCAGAGGCATCCATGAAACCCCTTGGACTCCGGATCGAGTAAGGGAGTGGACTATTGGGGTTTGATTATTGTTGATATGAAATATGCACATATGATTAGATGTTATGATGATTGATTTTATTTCTGATATGATCCATTGATGATGCAGGCTGATGATAGCTTACCGACCAGACTCACATGTAGAGTAGAGGGTTCATAGACGACTATCAGAGATGTTGAGGGAGAGGTGTGGATAGAAGCCCTGCCACAACCTACTAGAACTCCCACCATGGCTTGAACTGTAGTTTAACGATTACCTACTTCGAGAAGACCCACGATGCTGTGAGGGAAGACTGCGAGAGTCGCTCATGATGATTCTAAGGGGCGCACAATAAGGCAAGGGCCTTATTCCTTAGAGGCCCTTAGTCTCCCACAAGATCACCTGATGGAGTATTGACTCCAAGGTTTGTTATGTCTACCAAGTCAGTCAAGAGGTGAGTGACACCCTTTGAGCACGTAGTGCGTCCTGAAGGGCACATCACGTAAGGAAAATGGAAACAGGTGAGTGGCATCCTTGGAGCGCGTAGTACGTCCTAAAGGGAACATCGCGCAAGGGAAACAGAATGAGGTGAGTGGCACCCTCGGAGAACCTAGTGCACCCTGAAGGGAATGTCGCATTGTTAAATAATAAGTGAATAAACCTAGATGGCCTTAGAATGAATGATGTGATAATAAAGATTTAAAAACAAATTCCCTAATAAAAATGTCGCCCAGCCTCGAAAATTAAAATCCATGTCTAAGTGATACTTGTGGTAAAAAATGAATAATAATAATAATAATCATTATTAAACGTGTGGTGAAAAGGGGGTAAGAAATTTGATTAATTTACTAAAATCAAATTATATTGAGGGATTAAAATTTTAAAAGGGAATTAATTATTTTTCTACTTATGCTAATTAAAATTTATTGATTAAAAGTAAAGAGGGGTAAAAGGTAATTTTATACACTTGCTAATTTGAGTTTTAGATAAAAGGGAAAAGAGGGAAACTTAAAAAGAATTAGGAAACTAAGGGAAAAAGGGGGAAACATAAAGAAAAAGAGAAACATAAGGAAAAAGAAGGATGACTAACTTAGTAAGGAATATTGCCTTTAAGAACCTTCTAAATTGAACTCAACTAGGAATTTAGTAAGTGAGTAAGTCATTAAAATGTGTAAGGGAATATGGGGACACCTAGGAGCGATTATAGGAATTTTGTTAGGTGGGTGAGGGAAATAGGAGTAATTAAATAATTAATGAAATTGATTTCTAGTGCAACGAAGGGGATGGGTGACATGTGTACGGGGGAGGATTTTTCTGAATTAAATTATTGAAAAATAAATTAAATGGGAATTTGGGAAGGAAATCACTTAGAAACTCTATATAAAGGAGGAGGAGGAGGATGGATATATCCCTTCTGGATGCGTAATGTTACGCTGCATAATTTTTGACTTGACTGATTTATCTTGTGGCAGTTGGGATACCCATCTCGAGTAACGAGTGGTAGCTCGACCTTTTGAGGTGAGCTAGTTGCTAGTTGTTCTTGGGTTTAGAGTGTGTGGCCCATTTGCGGCTTGGGGGGGCTATGGGGGAAGAAGAGTAACCCTAGCGTTGGCTGGGAGGTACCGCTGAAGTCACATCGGTCGACAAACGAGAGCTGGATGGAGCACGCGGGACAATAACTCAAAGCTTTCACCTTGGGCTACGATACACATGCATTTATTTTGAATAGTATATTAACATCGTTCTTATGCTTTCATTACTATACTTCTATTATGCAAAGAAATTTGTTTTATTCAATGTTTTTAAATTGGGAAATTAAGGTCATCATAGCTTTACGCTCACTGCATTTGATTGATTTCCTTGGCAACCCCATCCTCGTTTGCTATGACTGTTCTGTTGTTTAATTATTATTATGAAGAGATTGTGCTTTATCTTTTGTCCTCATCCCTATATTATCAGTCCACACCTTAGAAGTCGTCCAAGAGTCAGATCAACAGTCATCACTTCGGTGTTAATAGACCTATAGATCCTAATGCCCTTCTTTTCTGTGCATGGATGATGAGCGAAGGATGTTTTGCCCAACTGTCTACCTATGTTGATTGTTCCTGGTTGAATGATTGTCTTGCTCCTTCTTGCGATTGAATACCTCGGTGTATTGTTCATATTTTCTCTCTACGATCAGCTAAATACCCTCTACATTTTTATCACCCCTACGTTTGGATGGTGTTTTATTCTCTGCGATTTTAATGACAATGTTTTAATTTAAATCTGGAATGCGTTTTTTTTCACTGGAAGGACGATAAATATATGCAATGAATTACAATGAAAATTTACCTTGAATGTCTGTTCTGTTTTACTCTTGAAAACAACGAATTTTATACTCAAAAACCTTCATGTTTACTGTGCCTAAATGGTGGCGCATTGCGATGTATACTAGGTGTGTTTTTACTTCCTCCGTTTTAACTGCATTTCCATTTAAATATCTGATGTTTTAGTAGCATCCATGCCTAAGGGGTCTAACCCCCAAGGAGACGAACAAGTTGTTGGGCATAAGAAGATAACAGTGGGTGATGTGGTTGGGCTGATGAGATCCTTTCAGCGCATGTCTAAGGCACTAATCAGTCGTTTGGACAGAGATGAGGCCAGGGTGCCAACACCCCCTAAGGGTCCACTGCACGCTCTGGTAGGTACTGGTAGCATTCACTGCGAACTCGATAAGGTCAAATTTTCTGACTTCTTTGGTGCCCCGGATGACGTAGCCACTGAGGCATGGTTGGAGAATATGGTGATGTACTTTGCGCTTCATGAATATACCTCCAACTCAAAGGCCCACTTGAATTCTTTCAACTGAGGGGGAGTGCTCTTCTATGGTGGAAGATGCTCCTTCCACAATTGAACATGGTCATCGAAGATGTTTCATGGGAATTGTTTGAGGAACGGTTCTGAGAGAGGTACCTATCATAGGACTTCATAGAGTGTCATCTCAACAATTTCAATGCCTTACGACATGGAAGCCGTACATTGCCTGAGTACGAGGCCCATTTTATGAAGTTTCTTTTGTATGATCTGCACCTTAATATTGATAAACTTAAGGTCATCAAATTAATGTTTTGTCTTAATGTTAGAATTCAAATTCTACTCCGGGTACTAGGATTACTGGATTGAAGAAAGTGTGTTGGATTGTGGGGATCCACATTACCAGAGTTACCACCTAGAGGAGAGGATTTGAGCATCTAGATCAGTCGGACCCACTACCATGGGAGTTTTGGGCAAGGCCCATCGGATTCTTGTAGCAGTGAATAACCGCCAGGTAGAGAACCATTCGACTACGCTCAAGACATCAAGTACCGTCGATGACCAGACCCTTAGTATTTTTGATAGATATTGGTGCTACAGAGAGTTTCATTTATGGGGAAGCACCAAGGAGAATTAATATAAAGGAAGTCAATCTGGATGATTTTAGCTCATATAATAGATTTGGGAGCCAAACAAAAGGTTGGTGGGAAGTTTATGGGTTGTACCCTTAACCTGGGAGAGTTTGTCTCCAGGGCCAACCTGTACGTCACGATCTTAGGATCTTATGATGTTGTGATTTGTATGGTCTGGTTGGAATCGCATGAGGTGATACTCAACTGTAAGACGAAATGATTGATATTGGTCTATGACGATGGAAAAATACGCATAATTGTAGGACAAAATGAGGGAGTTTCCATGAGGTTCATCTCTTCCTTGTAACTACGGAAGAGCATGCACAAGGGATGCAAGTTGTATGTGATCCTTGCATTAAAAAATAAGGGAGTAGAGGAAGGTCTAGAACACCTTCCTGTGGTGAGAGAGTTTTCAAATGTCTTCCCAGAGGAGTTACTTGGGATGCTGCCAGAGAGGGAATTGGATTTTATCATAGACCTGAAACCGGGGACTAAAACGATAGCAAGAATGCCTTATCGGATGTCGACCGCGGAGTTACAAGAATTGAGAATGAAACTGAAGGAATTGTTGGACCTGGGACTTATACATCCAAGTGTGTCACTATGGGGTGCGCCTACTATTTTCATACGAAATAAGAATGGGTTGTGGAGACTCTGCATTGACTACCATCAATTGAACAAGGCACGATCCATAGAAAGGTTCCACCTTGTGGCCTGCACATACATAAATACTTGTATATCAAGTATATAACTTAAATTAACTAAAACATATGTTTCCTTCCACAGGTCATGATGCCAAGTATCATGTACCCTTGGTACACTCATAGAAGTTCATTCGTTCTAAAAATTAGTATTTTTTTTTTATATAACTAACAATTTTTCGTTATGTACCAAATGATTAAAATATCATAACACAACGTAAGTACACACCATGTATAGAATGTAAGCGTGGAACACAAATCCAAGATTGATAAGTTATACAATAACTTATTAAAGAATAGGAGAACCTCCAAATACCCAATTACATTCGTATATCATATTTCATAATGTCCCAAATAATGTATACATGATCTCTATATATACCTATTCACACCTACACATGAGGCCCCTTTAATATTAGACCGTCCCTATAACATATATATTTACACATTACATGTACAATATGTGTCACCCCTTGGGGTCATATCATATACATTTATCCCTATATATGCCCCCCTTGGGCCATAACATGGTACCTTGCTTCAAAAGCTTTGGTTATTGCTGATTTTATGTTTTCAATTTTATTATAATGTTCATTTAATGTTAGGTGTATTTTTAAGTTTACTTATAGTCTGATTTTGAATGTTGGGTGTTTTTTTAAACATACCTCTACTTTGCTTTTAGGATTTAAAAGAAACACTACAACCATTATATGATGATTTACATCTCACAATCAATTTGAGGATTTAACATACAGTGCAACCATTGCAATAAGTTGATTCTGAAAGTTAAACCACATTCGGGTTGTTGTAAAGGAAATCAAGTTCACATATCAACAAATTAAATGCTTGAAGAAAAGAATTTGACTTCTATAGGAAAGTGAGATTACCAATGTTCTGAGCTCAGGTCAATTCAAAATGGTAATAACATAACCCAATAAAAACAATCTTTTTACTTGTTGCATGTCACTAATTAAAACGGTCTTTTTAGTTGTCGCACGTCACTAATTACTTCTTTCCATCCACAATATTTTTATATCCATATCATCAAAATATTCACAAAAAGAATCACAATTAACAAACGTTCATTACTGAAGTATCAAATTCAACTACATCAATATTAGAATTAAATTTAGGAATTGGAAGCTATAACATCATGCTTATACTGTATGCTTGATAGTTTAAGAACCCATCATTATTTTTCATATAATACATTATGAAATACTTATCCTATAGTCACCTTAACCACACATTGGTTTCTAGACTAGTTGTATGGATTGATGCTTTCAACTACTAGATCAGAGCTTTAGTATCCAACATTTTTCCCAGTCCAACTCACAAATGCCAAGTGGTTTTCCTCCCAACCTCTCCGAATTGAAACTTCTTTCACAAAGACCCTTAATTGTGTCGACTCACAACCACTTCTTGACTAAAAACAACTCAACAATGTAATGCCTCCTATAGATTTACCTAAGTCTCACTTTGTTAAAAATTTGGCAACATTTCCCTATATTCTGTTTTCCTCCCCTTCTATTTATATAACTCTTCAAAGTTGACACTTCACCCTCTACAAAAATCCTTATTTTTTTTATTCACATTAAATTATCGTTGATATCCTTCATTAATTTTTTATTTTCCGATGGATCATGGTCTAGATTTTCCATCCTATCAAAATCTGGTCATCACTTTTTATTTATGACTATTTTTTTCAATCGTCTCGCCATCATGTTTGGTATTTAATGTTTTTCCCATCATCTACGTGTTTGACTACGTGTCTGTGGACGAGCACAAGTGAGCGTGATTCTAGTGGGTGAGCACTAGTGAAGAAGTGTTTATTTTCTGTAATGCAGTGAGCCAGAGTTATGGACATCCCTATGGATGTGCCCCTAGTGGATGAGCACTAGTGGGTGTATAAGATCCCTTGGTATATTGTTCAAGAGTCAGAAGAAGTGTTTATTTTGTGTAATGCAATGAACCAGAGATATGGACATCCCTATGGATATGCCCCTAGTGGATGACTAGTGGGTGTATAAGATCCCTTGCTATATTGTTCAAGAGTCAGACCCTAATTGTAATGTAAAGGGTACAGGTCGGCCCCACCTTAATGTGACTAGTAATTAATGTAAAAGATAATTAATATGGTTAATATTAATTATATTATAAGATACTAAGGTCGGCCCTGTTGTGCCAATAGACACTTATGTTGACAAGCTCTGTCTAGTATAAGTAAAGGTAAATTCCCCATTGAGGAATCAGATCTTTCACATGAGTTTGGAAATTTAAGCAAGTACATCTCCTTGGGAAAAGTGTGCACCTCTCTTGGGTACTAGTCTTATAGGGTTTGATCACCCTCTTGTGTGCTAGGTCTTATTGGTGGTGAAGGTATTTCTCTTGAAGAATATAGCAAAGGATTTGGCTGGGTTTTCTTCCCTTATTGAGAAGGGTTTCCCAAGATACCTCTTGTGTTCTTGTGCATGGTGTTTCTTCTTGTGATGTTCATTACTGCAACATTATTGTTTATGGTTAAGACAAATGAAAAATTGGAATGAAGTACATACTTAACCTATATTATTGAAAAATAAACATGGTATCAGAGAATAGGTCTTGAAGATCCCATTGCACAAACATTTTTCATCCTTCCTCTCTCTCTTCTACAGAAACCGTACGACCCTCCTAGGGTTCCTAGAAAATCTGTATAGCCTACTCTTCTAATGGTTTCCAACACTCGAAACTTGGACGTTGAGGCTAAAAAGTACATAGGTGTGTACAGACTCCTTCAATGCACCTCCAACAACTCTCAAATTGCAGTTCCGAGCATTTTGACTTTTTGGCCCTAGGGTTTCTAGGGTTTCATCAATTTCTAAGGAAAATTTAAGAATCATGTTTTTGAAACTCTTTGAAGAAGCTCTTCAACTTACCAGGGCTATCAAAATTCTCAAGGCTTATTGTTGGAATTCATAAGTCCAATAAAACTTAAAAGTGCTAGCCTAGCCTAGTTGACAAGGGTTTGTGAAGAAGGGTTTCTGCAAACTAAGTTCCAGGAAGAAAAAACCTCAAAGGAATGAAGAAATCAACATCTAAGCACTCTCAGGTATGGTCCCTACGAATGATAATACTTGGTTAATTGATAACGGTTCTTCAAGGCACATGGTCGGCCTTAGAAATCACTTAACACATTTCGTTGAGAAAGAGACACATCTACATGTTGTTCTTGGAGATGATGCTAGATATAATGTGAGAGGAATTGGAACTTCTACCTTCCAACTAGACTCAGATATAAAACTCAAATTAGAGTAAGTACTATATGTACCCAGAATGAAGAGATTTTTTTTTCTCTATTTCTGCCTTGGAAGACAAATGCTACAAGATTACTTTCATAGAAGGAAGATTCCTTGCATGTCACAAAGACACTCATATAATCTCTACCAAGGTAATTAGTGTCTGAGAAAACATCTTGTACAAATAAACAATTAAACCATTTCAAGCCTTACTACATGAAACTATCAGCTTAAGTGAGCTATGGCATAGAACACTTGCTCACATTCATTATAGAGCTCCCCTAGATCTAGGGAAAATGGTAACAGGTCTACCAGAAATACAGATTAGACACTCTAGAAGAATCCTTCACCAAAGTGAAGCCTAAGATCAGACACTTCAGAATATTTGGATGCCCATTATATCTTCATGTACCCAAAGAAAAGAGATCCAAACTAGAATCTTCAAGAATAAAGGGCACATTTGTATGATACAATGTATCCTAAAAAGCATATCGAATGTACATTACAGGTCAGAGACAAATTGAAGTAAGGAGAGATGTTACTTTTGAAGAAGAAGTATCCTTCCAGAAATCTAGAGAATGTTAGATGGAAATTGATAGTGAAACAATACTTTCTCCCCCTTCAATAGTTCAGAGGGAGACATATATTATTTTAGAAGATCTAATAGCTCCAGTTGATCCAGTTGCTCCAAAAGATTTAGTTTTTCCAAGCAACTCACCCAAAGACATTACAGTTGGACATAAAAGGCATGCTTGGGCCCGACAAAATCTAAAAGAAGCAGAAGGGAATAAATCCCCACAAGGAATAACCAGAGAAAGCAAGAGACCAAAGAGATTCTCAAACTACCTTTCAACCATGACCCACATTATTGACCGAGAGACATCTTGTCATGGAGAATCTTCAGGTGAACAAGTATGGAAAGATTTCATGACTGAAGAATACCAATCTATATTAAAAAATGATGTATGGGATTTTGTCCCAATACTAGAGGGAAAGTCTATAGTGACTTCCAAATGGATTTACAAAATCAAGCATGTTGTCGATGGAAGGATCGAAAAATACAAAGCAAGATTTGTGGCTAGAGGGTTTTCACAAGTAGAGGGAGTTGAAAATGACGATAATTTCGCACCAGTAGCCCGATACACCTCCATCTGATATATCATTGCACTAGATTCTTCCATGGGTTGTAAGCTACATTAGATGGATGTAAAGACAACCTTTCTCAATGGCGAGATTGAGGAAGAAGTTTATATTAAACAACTAGAAAGATTCATTGTACACAACGAAATATCTCATGTATGTAGGTTGAAGAAAACACTATATGGCCTAAAGAAAGCACCATGTGCTTGGTATGAGAAAATGGATGGATTTATGATGAGTTTGGGATTCAACAAAAGTGTTGTTGATACAAACTTATACTATCATATTGATGGAAATGAGTGTTTGATTTTGGTCCTATATGTGGATGGCCTTTTCCTCATCGATTCAGAGAGACTCATTGCTGAATGAAAACAAGCATTGACTGCAATGTTTGAAATGAAGGATTTGGGCTTGATGCACTACTTGTTAGGAATAGAAGTATGGCAGAGAACAAATGAGATTTTCCTAATTCAAGGAAAATACATTATGGAGATACTAAAAAATTTCAGCATGATAGAATGCAAATCCATGCCCACTCCAATGGTATGTATTTGAATAAAATGAGTGATATTGATTTAGAAGATGTAGATCCACACTTATACCGACAATTGATTGGATCTCTGATGTATCTGGTTAACACTAGACCAAACATTTTCTACGTAGTAAATATGCTTAGCCATTTTATGAGCCAACCGAGACATACTCACTAGATAATTGAAAAACATGTATTAAGATACTTACGAGGCACAATTGGTTATGGAATGAGATATGCATTGAGTGTGGACTTGAGCCTACAAGGATATGCCGATGAAGATTGGGAAGGAAGTGTAGTAGACTGAAAAAGTACCTCCGGTTGTTGCTTCACTTTAGGGTCTGCCATGGTTTCTTGGTGCAGTAGGAAACAAAGCTCTATAGCATTGAGCACCATAGAGGCAGAGTACATTGCATTGAGTGTGTCACTTCGTGAAGAAACGTGGCTTCGAAAACTTCTGACTGACTTGTTTGATCATGAGATGGATCCTACCACTATTCATTGTGATAACTAGAGCTGTGTAAATATTTTTGAGAACCCAATGTTTGATGACAAATTGAAACACATTGAAATAAAGTATCACTACATCAAAGACATGGTGCAGAGGAAGACAGTACACATGTAGTATCTTCCTACCCATGAACATATTGCATATATATTCACCAAACCACTTTCCAAGACAAAGTTTGAGTATTTTCGTGAGAGACTTGGCCTAGTGTAAAATATCTCCCTAGCTCAGAGGGAGTGTTGATGATTGTAGCTATGTGAAACATTCTCCAACTTACAAACCTATGAGATGTGGATCATTGCAACTATGTGAGACATTCGCCATATTAGACACTTGTAACATCCCTCTCTTGCACGCACTGAGCAAAATTATTCTTTAAGGACACTTGCTTCCAATTGATCCAGATTATTATACTCATGTTCGTTTGATTATGATTATGAGGCATTATGAATGCGATTATATGTTATTTTGTGTATTTACATAGATAGGTGCTATTGATTTGGATATCCTGAGTGTGCAGGAATTTGGACCTTGAGAATGTAGAGGCATCGATGAAACCCCTTGGACTCCGGATTGAGTAAGGGAGTGGACTATTGGGGTTTGATTATTGTTGATATGAAATATGCACATATGATTAGATGTTATGATGATTGATTTTATTTCTGATATGATTCGTTGATGATGTAGGCTAATGATAGCTTGCTGACCAGACTCACATGTAGAGTAGAGGGGTCACATAATACTACCAGAGACATTGAGGGAGAGGTGTGGATAGCATCCCTGCCACAACCTACTAGAACTCCAACTGTGGCTTGAACTATAGGTTAACGATTACCTACTTCGAGAAGACCCACGATGCTTTGAGGGCAGACTACGAGAGTCCCTCACGATGATTCTAAAGGGTGGACAATAAGGCAGGGGCCTTATTCCTCAGAGGCCCTTAGTCTCCCACAAGATCACCTGGTGGAGTATTGACTCCAGGTTTTTTTTATGTCTACCAAGTCAGTCAAGAGGCGAGTGGCACCCTTTGACCACGTAGTGCGTCCTGAAGGGCACATCATGCCAAAAAAATGGAAAGAGGCGAGTGGCATCCTTGGAGCACGTAGTGCATCTTAAAGGGCACTTTGCGTAAGGGAAACAAAATGAGGTGAGTGGCACCCTTGGAGAACCTAGTGCATCCTGAAGGGAATGTCGCATTGTTAAATAATAAGTGAATAAACCTAGATGGCCTTAGAATGAATGATGTGACAATAAAGATTTAAAAACAAATTCCCTAATAAAAATGTTGCCCAGCCTCGAAAATTAAAATCTAGGTCTAAGTGATACTTGTGGTAAAAAATAAATAATAATAATAATAATCATTGTTAAACATGCGGTGAAAAGGGGGTAAGAAATTCGATTAATTTACTAAAATCAAATTATATTGAGGGATTAAAATTTTAAAATGGAATTGATTATTTTTCTACTTATGCTAATTAAAATTTATTAATTAAAAGGAAAGAGGGGTAAAAGGTAATTTTCTACACTTCCTAATTTGAGTTTTAGATAAAATGGAAAAGAGGGAAACTTAAAAAGAATTAGGAAACTAAGGGAAAATGGGGGAAACATAAAGAAAAAGAGAAACATAAGGAAAAAGAAGGATGACTAACTTAGTAGGGAATATTGCCTTAAAGAACCTTCTAAATTGAACTCAACTGGGAATTTAGTAAGGGAGTAAGTCATTAAAATGTCTAAGGGAATATGGGGACACCTAGGAGCGATTAAAGGAATTCTTTTAGGTGGGTGAGGGAAATAGGAGTAATTAAATAATTAATGAAATTAATTTCTGGTGCAACGAAGGGGATGGGTGACATGTGTACAGGGGAGGATTTTTCTGAATTAAATTACTGAAAAATAAATTAAATGGGAATTTGGGAAGGAAATCACTTAGAAACTATATATAAAGGAGGAGGAGGAGGATGGATAGATCCCTTCTGGATCCATAATGTTACGCTGCAGAATTTTTGACTTGACTGATTTATCTTGTGGGAGTTGGGATACCCATCTCGGGTAACGAGTGGTAGCTCGACCTTTTGAGGTGAGCTGGTTGCTAGTTGTTCTTGGGTTTAGAGTGTGTGGCCCCTTTGCGGCTTGGGGGGGCTATGGGGGAAGAAGAGTAACCCTAGTGTTGGCTGGGAGGTACCGGTGAAGTCACATCGGTCGAAAAGAGAGAGTTGGATGGAGCGCGTGGGACAACAACTCAGATCTTTCACTTTGAACTACGGTACACATGCATTTATTTTGAATAGTATATTAACATCGTTCTTGCGCTTTCATTACTGTACTTCTATTATGCAAAGAAATTTGTTTTATTCAACATTTTTAAATTGAGAAATTAAGGTCATCATAGCTTTATGCTCACTGCATTTGATTGATTTCCTTGGCAACCCCATCCCTGTTTTCTATGAATGTTCTGTTGTTTAATTATTATTATGAAGATATTGTTCTTTATCTTTTGTCCTCATCCCTAGATTATCAGTCCATGCCTGAGAAGTCGACCAAGCGTCGGATCAATGGTCGTCACTTCGGTGTTAATTGACCTATAGATCCTAATGCCCTTATTTTTTGTGCATGGATGATGAGAGAAGGATGTTTTTCCCAACTATCTACCTGTGTTGATTGTTCCTGGTTGAATGATTGTCTTGCTCCTTCTTGCGATTGAATACCTCGGTGTATTGTTCATATTTTATCTCTGCGATCAGCTCAATACCCTCTATGTTTTTATCACCCCTATGTTTGGATGGTGTTTTATTCTCTCCGATTTTAATGACAATGTTTTAATTTATATGGACTGCATTTTTCGTTCCACTTGAATGTTAGTATAGATTTATATCTGGACTGCGTTTTTTTTCACTGGAAGGATGGTAGATATATGCAATGAATTACAGTGAAAACTTACCTTGAATGTCTATTCGTTTTTATTCTTGACAACAATGAATTTTATACTAAAAAACCTTCATGTTTACTGTGCCTAAATGGTGGCGCATTGCGGTGTATACTAGGTGCGGTTTTACTTGCGTTTTAACTACATTTCCATTTAAATATTTGATTTTATTTTTTTAATATATGTCTGTGTTTTAACTGCAATCAGTTTAATATCCGATTTCGATTTCATTTTTATATACCTGCATTTTTAACATTGTGACATCAATTTTATGATCTGTGTTGGGATAGAAAAATTGTTGATTACTCTGTGTTTTACTTGGATAGCGAATTTAATTTTATTAACAGTGATTTTATATCTAATGCGAGACAAAGATATGTTTACTGCGATTCCAGTGATAGTGATTTTATCTTTAATGGGTGATAGAGGATTAATATATATAATGCGTGACAGTAGATTTTGTAACCAACAAAATTTTATGTTCATATTTTATATTACATCGTTGCATACTATACAACTATTCCTTTTAAAGGACAAGGACTTTGTGTTGTGTAGAAGACAACATTGTTATGCTTAGTTGACAATGTTTTATATCAATGTATGACAGAGTTATGAGAACAACAAATTTTTATATATAGGTGAAACAACATTTTATCTATAACAATGATTTTATGTATATGTTGACAACATTTTATAGATATGACAACAATTTGCAGTTGAAGGACGAGGAAATTATGGCTGAGTGTGTCTGCATTGATTGGCTACAACGTGTAGAATTTTTACAACAATATATACCTGTGTCTGCCATTATATATTTATGTCTAATTTTTAATGATAGGTTTGTGTTCATTTTAATTAAGTGACTGTGAATTTAACATATGCAGAGAGTGTGGCTGCGAATTTAATATGATCAGAGTGTTTCTGCGAATTTTAAAATACTAACAATGATCTGGTATATCCTGCGTTTTTAATGATATACAGATATACCATCCCTACGTGTCCTCCGGATCTATTGACTCTTTAGCATCATACATATGGGAGTAGATTTACGATACTGCACAAAGATGAGGTGGGCGGTCTTTGAGTTTTAAGAAAGGCTGGAACTAGGTGGCAATGAAGCCCATGCCCCATTTCATTCATCGCCTTCTTAGGAGATACCTTATATATTATCTTTATCTCCTTAGGCTTGTTATTTGTTATTCTTTTATGTTGTAGTTGTGTCAACATTCATTCAAAAACCCTCGGTATCTACAATCCCAAATTATTTAGTCTAATTGTGTGCAAATAATATTAAATTGTAGTAAGAAATTTTATCTTTCTGCATGTGAGTTCTTTAGTCTAATGGTGGGATGATAATATTAATTGGTAGTAGGAAATTTTATCATTGTATGTGTGGGTTTGTAACATTAAATTGTAGTAAGAATTTTATCAATGTGTGGGGGCTTGTAAATAAAAATTTAGGAGAGTTGTTTTCAATAAGAAACTATATGTAATCAACATGGAATTTTTAAATTACAAAAGCTCATCATAAAGTTTAAATTTGAGAAGGAAGCTAGTACGTTTGAAGTGGTGTTTGATTTTGTTCCAATATTCCTTAGATGTTATTCTAGATATAATGTTTTATACCTCTTTATTTAGATCAAGAGCCTTCCTCTATCTTTTTCTTCCTTATATAGCTTGTGCCTTAAGTCAAATTGTAAGACGTGGTTGGTCATAGTCATTTCCCCACACATGTCGCCTTTTGGGAAACAATAAATCCTTATTTTAGTTAAGAAATTTAATTGTGAGTGAGGTCTTATTGCATCTTGTCGACCTGTTGCTTGGGGACATGGGTGTATTCTTCTTGTCGATTATTTTAGTCTCCTAGCACGTTTAAATGTTTCTTAGGTTATTGGTATGGAGGTGTTAAGTTGTGCCAGGTTTATCGTTATGATTATCTCCTTGAGACAACATGATTCCTGTTGAGGGGACCATTGCGCACCCTGATGAATAGAGGAGAATAATAACCTGGCCCGAGTCTAGTGCTTCTGATGTGGACATTGCTCATTGTATGTGATATTGGGACTTGGTTCTGTAACGCCTCATTGCGTTTGGTTTTGTGCACCGTAGAGGTTTCCTAGTTACTGGTCGTCAAGACATTGTGTTGTGTTAAGAAACAAAGACTAAATAAAAAAGAATCACAACAAATATACAAGAACAATATGAAAAATCTCTTTTATTACTATCAAACCCTTGAGGTAGGGCAACACCGTACAATGGATCCTTTTATGGAAGGGATCCTCTCCTATTCACGTGCCTCTTCGAGGGGGCATCCTCCTATTGAGTTACAACTCACAATACAATAATTCTCTTCATATCCCATTACATTGCTTGAACCCCTTTATATAGTGCTACTATCACCTAAGAACATTCTAGAGGAGGAATCTTCTAGAAGTAGAACCTTTTAAGAATTCCTCTTACATTTATTATATCTAACTACCCATTTATTATATCTAACTACCATAGTGGGCCTTATTTAATAATATAGTGGACCTAGTACACCTTACATTGAATGGCCTCCACTATTATCACTATGGGCCCTCTAGGCCTCCCCACTACCTCTCTAGCTACCTTACATAATAACTTGAATAGATCTACAAATATAATCATTAGAAATACTGAATACATAATAGATCCACAAAGAAATATAGAACAAAGTACACTATATTATTACCAAACCCTTGAGGTAGGGTAACGCCATACAATGGATCCTATTATGGAAGGGATCCTCTCATGTTCACTTGCCTCTTCGAGGGGGAATCCTCCTATTGAGCTACCACTCCAAATACAATAATTCTCTTCATGTCCCATTACATTGCTTGAACCTCTTTATATAGTGCTACCATCACCTAAGAACATTATAGAGGAGGAATCTTCTAGAAGTAGAACCTTCTAAGAAGTCCTCTTACATTTATTATATCTAACTACCCATTTATTATATCTAACTACCATAGTGGGCCTTATTTAATAATATAGTGGACCTATTCCACCTTACATTTAATGACCTCCACTATTATCACTATGGGCCCTCTGGCCCCCCCACTACCTCTCTAGCTACCTTACATGTCGGGTTGTTGGTGTTGTCCTTTAGATTGTAAATGTTGTCTTGTTGGTGTCCGACAGGTAGTCGTTTTTATCTGTCTATTGATTATCGCATGCTTCATCATGTTGCCTGATGTGCTGGTATGCTGACTCGTTGTGGTCTGTTTCTTGATCTACATGCATCATGTCGTCATCAATTTGTGTTGTTTAAAAATTGTTGGCGTTGGCTTCCTTCTTAAAAAAAAAAAATGTTTTTGTGTCGAGTCGCTTGTAGTCGTGACGATGGGGACTCTACATATGGTATCACAATGGGTTCAACCCTGTGAATGTGGATCACCATACTTTCCATTGCAATAAACCCTTGATTATTAACCTAGCGCTAAGTAAGAACTTTAACGTGTCCACGTGGTGATCTCGATTAGAGGATGCCATATATGTTCACAATGTGGTGTCATGGAAGGAGGTGCGATGCCTCCAGTAGCATCCACGCCTGAGGGGTCTAACCCCCAAGGAGATGAACAAGTTGTTGAGCATGAGAAGATAATAGTGGGTGATGTGGTTGGGCTAATGAGATCTTTTTAGCGCATTTCTAAGGCACTGATTATCCGTTTGGACAGAGATGAGGTCAGGGTGCCAACACCCCCTGAGGGTCCACCGCCCGCTTTGGTAGGTACTAGTAGAATTCACTGCGAACTTGATAAGGTCAAATTTTCTGACTTCTTTGGTGCCCCGGATGATGCAGTCACTGAGGCATGGTTGGAGAATATGGTGATGTGCTTTGTGCTTCGTGAATATACCTCCAACACAAAGGTCCACTTGAAGGCCTTTCAATTGAGGGGGAGAGATATTCTATGGTGGAAGATGCTCTTGCCACAATTGAACATGGTCGTCGAAGATGTTTCATGGGAATTGTTTGAGGAATGGTTCCGAGAGAGGTACCTATCAGAGGAATTCATAGAGTGTCATCTCAACAATTTCAATGCCTTATGACAGGGAAGTCGTACATTGCTCGAGTATGAGGCCCATTTTATGAAGTTTCTTCAGTATGATCTGCACCTTAATATTGAGAAACTTAAGGTCATCAAATTAATGTTTGGCTTTAATGTTAGAATTCAACTTCTACTCCAGGTACCAGGATTACTGGACTGAAGAAAGTGTGTTGGATTGTGGGGATCCACATTACCAGTGTTACTACCTAGAAGAGAGGATCTAAGCATCTAGATTAGTCGGACCCACTCCCATGGGAGTTTTGGGCAAGGCCCATCGGATTCTTGTAGCAGTGAATAATCGCCAGGTAGAAAACAATTCGACTACGCTCAAGACATCAAGTACCGTCGATGACGAGACCCTTAGTATTTTTTATAGATATTGGTGCTACAAAGAGTTTCATTTATGGGGAAGCACCAAGGAGAATTAAGATAAAGGAATTCAATCTGGATGATTTTATCTTGTAGAAATAGATTTGGGAGCCAAATAGAAGGTTGGTGGGAAGTTTATGGGTTGTACCCTTAACCTGGGAGAGTTTGTCTCCAGGTCCAACCTGTACGTCACGATCTTAGGATCTTATGATGTCGTGATCGGTATGGTCTGGTTGGAATCGCATGAGGTGATACTCAACTGTAAGATGAAATGATTGATATTGGTCTATGATGATGGACAAATGCGTGTAATTGTAGGACAAAATGAGGGAGTTTCCATGAGGTTCATCTCTTCCTTGCAACTACGGAAGAGCATGCGCAAGGGATGCAAGTTGTATGCGATCCTTGCATTAAAAAATAAGGGAGTAGAGGAAGGTCTAGAACACCTTCCTGTGGTGAGAGAGTTTGTAAACGTCTTCCCGTAGGAGTTACTTGGGATGCCGCCAGAGAGGGAATTAAATTTTATCATAGACCTAAAACCGGGGACTAAAACGATAGCAAGAATGCGTTATCGGATGTCGACGCTGGAGTTACAAGAGTTGAGAATGCAACTGAAGGAGTTGTTGGACCTGGGACATATACATCCAAGTGTGTCACCATGGGGTGTGCCTATTATTTTCATACGAAATAAGGATGGGTCGTGGAGACTCTGCATTGACTATCATCAATTGAACAAGGCAACAATCAAGAATCAATATCCATTGTCGAGGATTGATGATCTGTTCGATCAGATGAAGGTTGTGACAGTGTTTTCAAAGATCGATTTGTGATTAGGGTATAACCAGTTATGGATCAAGGAGGAGGATGTCCCTAAGACCACCTTTAAGACAAGGTTTGGACATTACGAGATTATTGTTTTACCGTGTGGACTGATGAACGCCCCAGGGGTATTTCTAAGTTTGATGAACGAGGTGTTCAGCGAGTACTTGGACAAGTTCATCCAAGTATTCATTGATGATATTTTGATTTACTCTTGGACAATGGAAGAGCATGACGAGAACTTGCTCTTGGTACTACAGTGTCTGTGAGAGCACAAATTGTATAGGAAATTTCTCAAATTCTCTTTTTATCAATCGAAGATTCACTACTTAGGCCATGTCATCTTCGGCGAAGGTATCGTCATGGATCCAGAAAATGTCGAGGCCATTATGGAATGGCCTATGTCGACAAATGTCTCGGAAGTGTGTAGCTTCGCGGGTTTAGTAGGATACTATCGATGGTTTGCCGAGGGATTTTCGAAGATAGAAAATTCGGTCATGGAATTGCAGAAGAAGAACAAGAAATTTGTTTGGACTGAGAAATGCACGGAAGCATTTTGGAGGCTCAAAGAGTTGATGATAACAACACAGATACTAAAGGTCCCTGACATGGATTCCGACTTCTTGGTATCCACTGATGCATCCAAGGAAGGCTTAGGCAGAGTCTTGATGCAAGACGGTCGAGTGATTTCTTACATCTCGAGGAAACTAAGAAGGCATGAGGAGAACTATGTGACACATGATTTGCAGTTGTTAGCCATTGTATATGCCTTGAAGGTTTGGAGACACTAACTTGGTGGATGAAAATTTGAACTTAAAATGGACCACTGTGGACCACATCACATCTTTACGCAAAGTGACCTGAATGCGCAACAACGACGTTGGTAGTAATTTCTTAGCGAGTACAACTTTGAGATTACTTACATAAAAGGAATAGTGAACTGAGCAGAAGATGCATTGAGTCGGAGGCCACGCATACTTTCGGTGTTGCCTCTTTAGACAAATCTATGTGAAAATATTATATCTTTATAGTGCGACGATGAATGATACAAAGAGGTCAAGGATTTTATCGAACAAAACACAATTATGGTACCAAGATTTGAAGGATTTACATTTGACGATGACAGATTATTGAGATTTAAAAATTTGAATTTACGTACTGCCCAATGACAAGTTGAGGATTTGATCCTAAACAAGGCTCACAGAGAGTGTACATGGCCCATCCTGGAGTTGCAAGGATGAGAGCAGACCTTAAATCCTTATTCTTCTAGAAAGGGATGAAGGAAGACATAGTAAACTACATGGAAAGATGTCTAGAA
The DNA here is from genome assembly GCA_010110895.2 of Picea sitchensis. NCBI lineage: Eukaryota > Viridiplantae > Streptophyta > Pinopsida > Pinales > Pinaceae > Picea > Picea sitchensis. The sequence goes on along the minus strand of SNQJ01S0029670.1, from coordinate 80,492 downwards.
TGTCAGTAGGTGAAGGCTGAACATAGACATCTGACATGATTACTACAACCACACCCGATTCCAGAATCGAAGTGGGAGGTCATTTTGATGTATTTCATTGTTGGATTTCCACTGACGGCAAGGAGACACGACTCGATTTTATGGTAGTCGACACTCTGACGAAGAGTTCTCATTTTATTCCCATGCGTACATATATCAGGCACATGACTTAGTTAGATATTTCATCAGCGAGATTTTGAGGCTGCATGGCATACCTATGAGGATTATATCCAATAGGGGATCGGTGTTTACAAGATAATTTGGACTAGTTTCCAAGAGGCCTTGGGAACACGACTTAACTTTTGTACTACATATCACCTTGAGATAGACGAGTAGAACGAATGAACAAACAAAATTGTGGAAGACATGTTGTGCATGTATGTGATGGACCAACATAAGCATTGGGAAGAATTCTTTCCACTGGTAGAACTCGCATATAACAACAGTTACCAAAGCACCATCAAGATGGTGCCTTTCGAGTTTCTTTATGGGAGACCATGTCAGATGCCTTTGATTTGGTATCGAATTGAGGATAGGGTCCTGGTGGGACCAGAAGCAATCCAAGAGATGGAATATTAAATGCAACAAAATAATAGAAAGGATCAAAGAAGTGCAGGATCGAGAGAAGAGTTATGCCAATGCACGTCGTGTCAACCGTGGTTACGAAGTTGGCAATCGAGTCTTATTGCGAGTAAAACTTCATAAGAGTTTGATCAAGTTTCGAAATGGATTTAAAATCTCTCCAAGGTTCGTAGGAACCTTTGATATTGTGGAGAGGAAGGGGCCCGTGGCCTTTCAACTAGCCTTGGTTGATTCTTTGAGGCGTATAAACGATGTTTTTCATGTATTTGTTTTGAGACATTATATTTGTGATCCTACACATGTTATTGACATGAGTTCCTTGCAGGTATCGGATGATGGGGCGCTCACGGTTGACCCTATCCCCATCCTAGATCACTGAATTCGAAAACTAGGGCATCGAAAAGTAAACCAGGTCAAGGTCCAGTGGGATAACTATAGTCCACACTCGACGACCTGGGATGACGCATACGATATGCACCAACAATTTCCATTTTTTTTTATAGATAGACTTATGATACTGTGATACACATTATTTTGACACTTATATACTGTGAAACTTTGAGACAAAGTTTACACCAAGAGGGGGTGTATGTAACATCCCTCTCTTGTGCGCACTGAGAAAATTTATTCTTTTAGGACACTTGCTTGCAAGTGATCCAGATTATTGTACTCTTGGCCGTTTGATTATGATTATGAGGCATTATGAATGCGATTATATGTTATTTTGTGTATTTAAATAGACAGGTTCCATTGATTGGGTTCTCCTAAGTGTGCAAGACTTTGGACCTCAAGGATACAGAGGCATTGATGAAACCCATTGGACTCTGGATTGAGTTAGGGAATGGACTATTGGGGTTTGATTATTGTTGATATGACATATGCACATCTGATTAGATGTTATGATGATTGATTTTATTTCTGACATGATTCGTTGATGATGAAGGTTGATGATAGCTTACCAACGAAACTCACATGTGGAGTAGAGTGGTCAAGCTCGACTACCAGAGACGTTGAGGGAGAGGTGTGGACAATAGCCCTGCCACATCCTACTAGCACTCCCATCGTGACTTGAACTATATGGTAATGATTACCTAGTTCGAGAAGACCCACGATGTTGTGAGGGAAGATTGCGGTAGTCGCTCGCAATGATTCTAAAGGGTGAGCAATAAGGCAGGGGCCTTATTCCTTAGAGGCCCTTAGTCGCCCACAAGATCATCTGGTGGAGTATTGACTCCAGTGGTTTTTTATGTCTACCAAGTCAATCAAGAGTTGAGTGGAACCCTTGGAGCACGTAGTGTGTCGTGAAAGGCACGTCTCACAAGAAAAACGAAAAGAGGCAAGTGACACCCTTGGAGAACGTAGTGTGTCCGAAAGGGCACATCACACAAGGGAAACATAATGAGGCGAGTGGGACCCTTGGAGCACCTAGTGCATCCTAAAGGGAACGTCATGTTGTTAACTAATAAGTGAATAAACCTAGACGGCCTTAGAATGAATGATATGATAAGAAAGATTTAAAAACAAATTCCCTAATAAAAATGTCGCCCAACCTCGGAAATTAAAATCTAGGTCTAAGTGATACTTATGGTAATAATAATAATAATAATAATAATAATAATAATTGTTAAGAATGTGATGAAAAGGGGGAAAGAAATTTGATTAAATTACTAAAATCAAATTATATTGAGGGATTAAAATTTTAAAAGGGAATTGATTTTTTTTCTACTTATGCTAATTAAAATTTATTAATTAAAAGGAAAGAGGGGTAAAAGGTAATTTTCTACACTTGCTAATTTGAGTTTTAGATAAAAGGGAAAAGAGAGAAACTTAAAAAGAATTAGGAAACAAAGGGAAAAAGGGGGAAACATAAAGAAAAAGTGAAACATAAGGAAAAAGAAGGATGACTAACTTAGTAAGGAATATTGCCTTTAAGAACCTTCTAAATTCAACTCAACTAGGAATTTAGTAGGGGTGTAGGTCATTAAAATGTTTAAGGGAATATGGGGACACCTAGGAGAGATTATAGGAATTCTTTTAGGTGGGTGAGGGAAATAGGAGTAATTAAATAATTAATGAAATTAATTTCTAGTGCAATGAAGGGGATGGGTGACATGTGTACGGGGGAGGATTTTTCTGAATTTAATTATTGAAAAATAAGTTAAATGGAAACTTGGGAAGGAAATCACTTCGAAACTCTATATAAATTAGGAGGAGGATGATGGATAGATCTCTCCTAGATGCGTAACGTTACGCTGTAGAATTTTTGACTTGATTGACTTATCATGTGGGAGTTGGGATACCCAGATCGGGTAACAAGTGGTATCTCAACCTTTCAAGGCAAGCTGGTTGCTATTTGTTCTTGGGTTTAGAGTGCGTGGATCCTTGGCGGCTCAGGGGGGATAAGGGGGAAGAAGAGTACCCCTAGCGGTTGTTGGGAGGTACCGGTGAAGTCACATCGGTCGGAAAGCGGGAGATGGAAGGAGCGTGCGGGACAATGACTCGAAGCTATCACCTTGGGCTATGGTATGCAGGCATTTATTTTGAATAGTATATTAACATCGTTCTTGCGCTTTCATTACTGTACTTCTATTATGCAAGGAAATGTGTTTTATTCAACATTTTTAAATTGAGAAATTAAGGTCATCATAGATTTATGATCGCTACATTTGATTGATTTCATTGGCAAATCCGCCCCGTTTGCTATGATTGTTTTGTTGTTTAATGATTATTATGAAGAGATTGTTCTTTATCTTTCATCCTCATCCCTAGATTATCAGTCCATGCCTAAGCAGCTAGCCAGGAGCTGGATCGATGGTCATCACTTCGGTGTTAATAGACCTATAGATCCTAATGTCATGCTTTTCTATACATGGATGATGAGCGAAGGATGTTTTGTCGAGTTTTCTACCCCTGTTGATTGTTCCTGGTTGAATGATTGTCTATCTCCTTCTTGCGATTGAATACCTCAGTGTATTGCTCATATTTTCTCTCTACGATCAGCTCAATACCCTCTATGTTTTTATCACCCCTGCATTTGGATGGCGTTTTATTCTCTGCGATTTTAATGACAGCGTTTTAATTTACATGGAATTCATTTTTCATTCCACTTGAATGTCAGTATTGATTTATATCTGGACTGCATTTTTTTTCACTTGAAGTACGGTAAAGATATGCCATGAATTACAACGAAAACTTACCTTGAATGTATGCTCTTTTTTACTCTTGACAACATCGAATTTTATACTCAAAAACCTTCGTGTTTATTGTGCCTTAATGGTGGCGCATTGTGGTGTATACTGGGTGAATTTTTACTGCCTGCGTTTTAACTACATTTCCATTTAAATATCAGATTCTATTTCATTTTTATATGCCTATGTTTTAACTGCAGTCATTTTAGTATTTGATTTCGATTTCATTTTTATATACTTGCTTTTTTAACATTGTGACATCGATTTTATGCTCTGCACTGGGATAAAAAAATTGTTGATTACTCCACGTTTTACTTGGATAGAGAATTTATTTTTATTAACAATGATTTTATATCTAATGTGAGACAGAGATATGTTTACTGCGATTCTAGTGATAGAGATTTTAGCTTTAATGCATGACAAAGAATTAATATATTGAATGCGTGATAGTAGATTTTGTAACCAGAATTTTTTTATGTTGATATCTTATATTACACCATTGCATACTATACAATTTTTCCTTTTAAGGGACAATGACTTTGTGTTTTGTAGAAGACAACGTTGTTATTCTTAGTTGACAATGTTTTATATCAATGTGTGACAGAGTTATGAGAACAACAAATTGTTATATATAGGTGAGACAACATTTTATCTATAACAACGATTATATATATATATATATATGCTGACAACATTTTATAGAGATGACAATGATTTGCAATTGAAGGACGACGAAATTCTAGTTGAGTGTGACTACGTTGATTGGTTGCAGTGTGTAGAATTTTTACAACAATATATACTTGTGTCTGCCATTATATATTTATGTCTGAGTTTCAATGATAGGTCTATGTTCATTTTAATTCAGTGACTGCGAATTTAACATATGCAAAGAGTGTGGCTGTGAATTTAATATGATTAGAGTGTGTCTGTGAATTTTAAAATATTGACAGCAATCCGATATATACTGCGTTTTTAATGATAGATAGAGATACCATCCCTGTGTTTCCTCCTAATCTATTGAATCTTCAACCTCATATAGATGGGAGTAAATTTGCGATACTGCACAATGATGAGGTGGGCGGTCTTTGAGTTTTAAGAAAGGCTAGAACTGGGTGGCAGTGAAGCCCACACCCCATTTCATTCATCGCCTTCTTAGGAGATACCTTACATATTATCTTCATCTCATTACGCTTGCAATTCACTATTCTTCTCTGCTTTATTAGTGTCAACAATCATTCAAAAACCCTCGGTATCTATGATCCCAAATTATTTAGTCTAATTGTGTGTAGATAATATTAAATTGTAGTAAGAAATTTTATCTTTGTGTGTGTGAGTTCTTTAGTCTAATGGTGGGCTGATAATATTAATTGGTAGTAAGAAATTTTATCATTGTGTGTGTGGGTTCGTAACATTAAATTGTAGTAAGAAGTTGATCAGTGTGTGGGGGCTCGTAAATAAAAGTTTATGAGAGGTGTTTTCAATAAGCAACTATATGTAATCAAGATGGAAGTTTTAAATTACAAAAGTTCAACATAAAGTTTAAAAGTGAGAAGGAAGCTAGTACATTTGAAGTGGTGTTTGATTTCATTCCAATCTTCCTTAGATGTTATTCTAGATATAATGTTTTATACCTCTTTATTTAGATCAAGAGCCTAACTTTGTCTTTGTCTTCCTTATATAGCTTGTGATTTAGTTGAATTGTAAGAGGTGGTTGGTCATAGTCATTTCCCCACACATGTTGCCTTGTAGGAAACAATAAATCCTTCTGTTAGTTACACAATTTAATTGTGAGTGAGGTCTTATTGCATCTTGTCAACTTGTTGCTTGGGGGCGTGGGTGTAGTCTTCTTGTCGGTTATTTTGGTCTCCTAGCGCGTTGAAACTTTTCTTACGTTATTGGTCTGGATGTGTTAAGTTGCGCCAAGGTTACTGTCATGCTTATCACCTTAATACGACATGATTTTTGTTGAGGGGACCATTGCGCGCCTTGATGAATAGAGGCGAATAATAACTTGGCCTGAGTTTGGTGCTTCTGATGTGGGCGTTGCTCATTGTATGTGATATTGGGACTTGGTTCTGTAACACCTCATTTCGTTTAGTTTTGCGCACTGTAGAGATTTCCTAGTTACTAGTCTTCAAGCCGCTGTGTCGGGTTGTTGGTGTTGTTCTTTAGATTGTAGACGTTGTCTTGTTGGTGTCGGGCAGGTAGTCATTTTTATCTATCTATTGATTATCGCATGTTTCATCCTATTGCATGATGCATTGGTATGCCGAGTCATTGTGGTATGTTTCATGATCTACATGTGTCTTGTTGTCATCAAGTTGTGTTGTTTAAAAATTGTCTTCATTGCCTTCCTTCCTAAAAACAAAAGAAAAATTGCTTTTGTGTCGAGTCGCTTGTAGTCGTGACGATGGGGACTCTACAAAACCAGAGAGAAAGCCCCTAAGAAGGGTGTTTGGTTCCTATCTGAGATATTGATGGAACGTAGAGATGACCTACTCCATATAGAGAGTTGAGAAGAAATCCAGATGATTCCCTTGTGTAACGCAGTGAGAAAGGTGATGTGCAGAGTTGGATGTGCATGTGGCTGAGCAGAAGGTGAACGTGTGAAATCCCAAAGTGTTGGGTGCATCATTATGAGGACAGAAATGAGGATGATGTATTAGCCTCCTTTGAGAAGAAGAGTTGACAAGAAACTCCAGATGACTCTCCTGTGTAATACAATGGGAATGGGAAAGAATATATGTTGAGTGGACGTGCCTATGGACGAGCAAAGGTGAACATGATCCTAGTGGATGAGAACTAGTGAAGAAGTGGTTCTTCTATGTAATGCAATGATCTAGAGATATGGAAATCCTTATGGATGTGCCCCTAGTGGATGAGCACTAGTGGGTGTATAAGATCCCTTATTATATTGTTCAAGAGTCATACATGCCTGTAACCCTAATTGTAATTTAAAGGGTACACGTCGGCCCTACCTTAATGTTACTGGTAATTAATGTAATATATAATTAATTTGGTTAATATTAATTATATTATAAGATAGTGAGGTCGGCCCTAATGTGCCAATAGACACTTCTTTTGATAGGCTCAATCTAGTATAAGTAAAGGTAAATTGCTCATTGAGGAATCAAATCTTTCACATGATTTTGGAAATTTCAACAAGTACATCTCCTTGGGAAAAGTGCACACCTCTCTTGAGAGCTAGTATTCTACGGTTTGAGAAGCCTCTTGTGTGCTAGTTCTTATTGGTGGTGAAGGTAATTCTCTTGAAGAATATAGAAAAGAGTTTGGCTGGGTTTTCTTCCCTTATTGAGAAGGGTTTCCTAGGATACTTCTTGTGTTCTTATGCATGGTGTTTCTTCTTGTGATCTTGGTTGCTGCAACATTATTGTTTATGGTTAAGACTAGGGATGATTTTAACCCCCCCCCCTAAATTTGTATGTATAATAAGTGGGTGAATCCCCATGATACATAGGAAAAACTAAAGGATATTTTATCAATAATATAATATGTATATATAATTTTTTGGCGAATCTTTTAGTCAATTATATAATCTTGTAAAATCTTGGTGAAACTTTCACTGAATTATATAATCTTGTAAAATCTTGGCAAATCTTTCACTGAATTATAAACTCTTGTAATATCTTGGCGAATGTTTCACTGAATTATAAAACCTTGTAAAGTCTTGGATTTTTTTTTGATAAAGTATAAAACCATATATAATAATAGGAAAATGTATTCATTAAACTATAATATACTATTTTTACATATTTGGAAAAAGAAACATAATTTGTCCATCCTCTAGACAATGTTGTAAGCATTAGGGGTTATGTTTGTCAAGGTTCTCATTGTACACTCTTGCATATCCCTCTATCAGTTTTGATAATATTTCACCACAAAGTTCATATGTGTTGATCATGACCACCACTTTTGTCAAGCACGAGATATATTAATATTTTCTCTACCACTTCAATTATGGATTATTTATTATTGATTCATTTATTATGAAAGGACCCTTCAAAAAAGTTCATCATATATTATAGGATGTTCTTAAATAAGAGCACACATAATTTTATCCATCAATAAGTCCAAAAGTATCAAAATATTGACATGTCACATTCCATGCATGACTTCCTCTCTAATCATTCATTTGTACTAAAAAATGACCCCTTTTCGAGGAAGAGAGGTCTCTTTTATCTCTTATATTTTTATTGTCTTATACAAAAATAAAGGGACACATAAAGGCTACAAAAATTGTCGTCACCCCCCCCTGGACCCCACTGGTGACAGTTGTGGGGGGGAAAGCCCCCCCACACCCCCTGTTATGGAATGGGGTCCAAGCACGACTGAAACAAACCTCTAAATCAAGAAGATAATTAGGCTCCACAACCAACACTTAGAATTGGATTTTATGAACTATATTTTCTCTATATTTCTTGTGGATCTTGTTCATCCCTTGAGGTTATTTTATCTCAAAGAGAGAAGAATTTGTGATTCTCTATCTATCCCCAATTGTTATTTTTTATCTATGAAATACACCAGAGGTTGTTGTTGTTAGAATTTATCCACAATTGACATTTTGATTAATAACACTTATGGTTGTTTCTTTTTACATGGTTCGTGATTGATGTATGAATATATATAAAGATTAGTTCGTTTAGAGCATTCTCATTCAACACTAGTACAAGATATGGTTGAAATTCATTAACACGTTATTCTCATATGTCAACTAGCCTTGTTGGTGTTCTCCATAAATCACTTTCAGGCTTGTGTGTGTTGGTCAAAGATTCCATAATCCAAAGGGAAGGTGCCAGTCCTATTGAATCCATCCTCCTTTAATTTGAATATCATAAACTTAAATTGTTGTCTGATCTACCTCATTCCCTTTGACAGTAAGATATTTTTTTCTCAAGGTGGTAGTCAAAATAGTATCAATCATGATACTCCTAATATTTTTGTATCAATATCATCCTTATGAAAATTCAATGCAAAATGGAATGGGATGAAGGAGATTTTTTCTTGCAACTTGCATGATTGCTTCTAGCATCATGTGTTTTTGTAGTATTGAGAAATATCTTTCTAGCATGAAAACCTGTAAATAGATAGGGAGAAATGGTGGTTGAAAATGAACAATTGCATATCCAAAAAATACACAATCAGTTTAGTGATCTATATGATTCTTGCAATGCCTTTCAAGTATCAACACATTACTTAATGAGTGTACACAACATGTGGTCTAATAAATCACTTCCCTGTAAGTAGGAAATCCAAGGTTATCCATTTCATGTAGGTAACAAACATAAGTACCTTTCCTTAGTGTAGTTCAATTAGGTAAAGTTATCCCATTATTTTGGACCTATCTAAATGAATAACCAAGCAACACAACAAACGTAATTTGCATTAATAACCAACTACCATATACCCGAGATTTCCTCCTCTATGCAATGCCAAAGGATCTACAACAAAGTTTAATCCTTGGGATTTTCAATGAAAAATTATTCTGAGGAAGAAAGGAACTACTGAAGACGAGACAATAGAGTTKATCACTAAGCCATGACATATATATAATATATSAACCCATACATGATAGTAGAGCATCCCACACTCACTTAAGCTTCTCTCAAGTCTACATGATAACATTGGACCCCATGATGGAAGGATGAACCATAAAACCTTTTTTAGTTCCTTAAGTACATCCAGAGGAAGAAGATGCCAAGAAAACCATAATGTTGTTGTTGTGTTTTCCTTAATTCTCATTGAGACATGAAGAAGGTGGATAAAAAATGTTTCTTTCCCATAGATGTGAAAGATGACTGAGTTCAATAATCAAGAAAACTTCAATTTCCCCACTATATATACTAAAAGAGATGATAGTTTAATCACATATAGGAGATAATAATATTTCTCAATTCTTTTGTTTCTCCATTATAATTTGTTTGGGATTTTTAGTGGATTGCAATTGAGAGAATACACCATTTTGTAGAAGAGGACAACCATTGATTTTCCTTTTTATCTTATTGATATAAGGTGTAATGGGACAAGTTAAAAATGAAGTAGCTCCGTTGGCAATTCAAACCTTCAAATTATGTTCAAAGAATTTGAGTATGGTGTAAATTTATCCACATTGAAAAAATTCAGAGTGCATAAATTCTATAAATAAGAGTCAAAGGTTTTGGGGACCAAAAGCCGCCCATCAAGGAAGTGTTTTCTTAATTGGATCCTTAAATATTTGAAACAGCATAGATTATTTCAATGGTTAATTATGTACTTAAGGGCCCTTTGAATTTACATGAAAAAAAGTTTAATGAAGCCTTAGAAAATTTCTTCATGGCCTTTGGAAAAATGACAAAGGAAAAAGTTGTGCAGTGTTTAGAGTGATGGAGAGATATGGATAAGTCGAAAGTGATCTTGTTACTTTTCACTCCATACAAGTTCAAGGCATGCAACCTTGAAAAATGCATAGGAAAAGTAGGGAGTTGGAGGATATCATAGCTTCACTATCCACACTCTGTTATAGGATTAAATGTTATGAGATTAAGCACAAGTCTTCAACCATGACAAGCCCAAGTTGCCAAAAAAAATGACCCTTAAGCCCACGGTCACCCATATGACTGACGCGCCACACAGTTATAAAAAAAAATATTAATTCAATGGTCTTAGTCGCTTTGACCAAAAGGTAGAGGGCCTAACAGGTCATCCCGGGCTCCAGGCTGGTGATCTTCTCGAGAAGTCCAAGCACCTAGAGACCCCACCTTACCTCTGCACTACACGTCAAATACATATAGTGAGGACCATAGATATAAACCCGCATAACCATTTCTGCACTACCAATGTGGGATAAATCCCATTGAGTGAGTTAATCAACACCGTCGATCACTTGATCGGGTGGTTGTTGAGTCTTTTGCACCATAGCCAAAGATTTGAATTTTGAAATATTGAATAAGGAGTTCACCTTGAAATCTGGTTGTGGGTTGATATGTGTATTAGTACTATTTCACTTGCCAGATTTGTCAAGTAAGCATGTAATGGCACCCACACGCTTTACACAAGCAATATCATCATTGATATTGTCACCAACCATCATGACTTCACTTGGTGAAACTGCCCATGCCTTTACACTTTCTCTTATGTTCATTAGTTGGAATTGTCTCTGCCTATACCTATGAACTATCCAAATATTTCACTAAGAGGAAAATAAGTATTGGGAACCCCACCACCATCTTTGTGCAAGGGTTTAGTTAGAATCTGAGAAGACATCCTCAGCGTGATCTCCATCAACTGTTGTTATATCATCATCAATTTCTAATTCTAATTCACCGTTACAATCTATGAAAACATATTCCATTTCTGAAACTCCAGCTTCTGTTCAGAGATAGGAGAGACATTAGCATCATTGAAGCAATGTCATCTTTCATCTTATTGGTTCTTTACATAGGCATAATAATTCCCAAAACTCCCTTGCATCTACACCACTGTGAGTATGATACAGTTCTTAGTGATCTGATCTATAAATTCAAGGAACTCTAAACTGTTCTTGGAGATGATATCCCAAAGTGATGGGAAACAAATTCACCACTCTATTGGTGGTCAAGTTACATGGAGCCTCAAAGTAACAAGTGCCCAGTTTTAGGTTTTTGAACATTCACCTACCAATTAAAAGGGCATATGATAGTTTAACAACTCTAGAACAGGGCAAATAGGTTTTTTTCATATCACCAAAATTGTGGTTGAGACACATGTCTGTGTGGGGAGTGCCCTCGTAGAATCAAGGAATTTGATTTGTGGGAAGAGTCCCTGCATGTGAAATATTTTATGAACAACATATCCTTTAGTTGTCAAATATTGATTAACTAGCAAAGATAACATGAATTTTACATTAGCCCTTACTCAAAGATGTGACAAAGAGTGTTTGTAGTTCTGAGTCTAAAACAAGTAGACAAATGGTCCTATTGGAGCCTAATCAAGATAAATTATCTCCTTCTTAACTGATTTCGACATTTTTTGTAGCAATTATATCTCATGGAAAAACTATATATGGAGACAATTGTTGGGGACGTGTTGGTGATTTTACAGTTTTCTTATGCCAAATGCAAGATAAGAGAGGAGATGATGAGCTTTAGAATTTGCATCCATAGTGTTTGATGGAATTCCTAGAATAAATGTAGTATGTCGGAATGTCATGATTGGAGGTTCTGTTCAGAATGGGTAAGCAAATCCACATGATGAGAATCTTGACCTATCCCACCAAAGTTTCTCACTTTTCATGGAATCTCTTAGTAGGTACAGAAGATTTTCGAGACTCTCTTGCATTCTTTGAAGAGTACAAGTCCCCATATGGAACCAGTATTTACCCCTCAAAGTGAAGGGCCATTTTTGAGACAGTCCTTTTAGCAATATAGATCTAAAGATGAACTTGGGTGGAAGACTAAACAAGACTGATATCTTTGGCATGTCCTTTTGAAGATCTATTGCTTAAAGGTTAGAATTTTGTTTGTTGAAAATGATAGTGTACTATTCTAGTTGCCTTTTGGTCATACTGATGATTACTCTTTCTAACTTTGTGGATTCTTCTATGGAATTAACAATGTGACTTATAAAGTCAACATAGAACAATTGTGCTGGTTGTTGGATTCTTCAAAGAGTATCATATGGGTGTCTTCTTGCAGCTTTATAAGAATTTGGGATTCATTTCCAGACTTCTGCATAAATATTGTTGGTTTTTGATGGAATTTTAGGCATGGTATTCACTCTATATTCAAACAAGTCAATTTTTATTAGACCTTTCAATCATGTACTCTAGTGCAAATTTTTCAATTTGGATTGGTGGAATTGAGTCATTTTCCAAATGCTGCTACTTAATTCAGATGGTTACTAAATTTTTCACAAAAATAGAGGTGCTTATTATTTGGCCAGAAATTGCTAAGAATTGGTTAAATAAATAATAGTCAGCTTCATAAATCCCTCACTGAGGAAAGTGTCAGAAATGGTCTCAATGCAAATAGATACAAGGAATCTAAAACTGTTCTCAAAGATACTAGAATAATGCCTCCAAGAAAATCTAAGATCCCTATCCATTATGCTGAAAATTCATTGATGAGGTATGCCTTAGAGAAACATGGATTGATACTGAAAGAGGAAAATAAATTAGCTGTCAACAGGTGTAATTATTATAGATCAGTTGGAAGGCCATTAGAAAACATCAATAACTACACGATATCCTCAGAGCAGGTAGAGGAGTTGGGGCATTCCACACTTTGATACAACCACAAAAGAATGGAAAAGGGATTGTGTTGCACTATAATGAAGCAAGAACTCCCCTAAACCTTAATGAAATAGAGATTGTGTTGCACTATGAAGAACTAAGAGATGATCCTGTCAGTATTGTCTTTTGACCCTCATTTCTGGAAATTGCAAAGGGTAGGCTAGGGAAAAAGAAAAATATTTGTGTCTAAGTATTGTTTAAATACAAAAGAAGTTGCCTTAGCAAGCTTGAAGTTTCTGACCTTTAAAAGATCAAGAGTATTGATTAAGAGCAATAGGAAGCAATTAAAGGAGTAGAGTAGAAATATGGCACATAGATCTATTGCATATTTAAGGGTGGTTCTAATTGTTATAGTGTCAGATTTGAAAGCCTGAGTGAGACCCTTTTTTTAGTAAGCATGTAACGAAGGAGAAAGGTACAAACATTTCATCATAGTTCAGGACTATCTTGCAATATGGAAGAGGTTTGAGGACACATTTATGAACAACTTTATGAGAGAGTTGAAGGACACATGTTGGACTATTCTATGATAGATATAAAGAGTAGTTTATGATTTTTGAAGAGCATCTTTGGACCATTGAAGGAGATTGTTGAAGGAAGTCTTGGAAGAAGCTTATTGTAGATTCATTTAAGTGTAAATTGCAGAGCATGAAGAGGAGTGTTTGTTGTTGCATAATAGTACACAAAATAAGGTGTCAAATCATAAGGAAAGGGGCAAGCTTTACAGGAAAATGAATGAGTAAAGTCAAGCTAGCAAAAGAGGCAAATAAAGGATGTTGTCTAGAATTTTTATGGGGCAGAATTGTACCATGTTGTAGAACAATATTTTAGAGCAGATTTGATGGCAGCTCTGCCACAGATCTCAAAAAGGGTTAGGGAACATCTTTCAAGAATGTCGTTGCAATCTTGAAGCAATTTATTTTTGGACAAAACTTGGAGTGGTTTGAGAGATAAGTTGAAGGACATTGGTTAGTGTAGATTCTGAAAGATAGAAGGACTAATGAAACTGTGTAGTGGTTGATTCAATTAAATGATCCATTGTCTATGTATTAATGGTGATCTAGAACTCTTCCATTCAGTTGAAAATATGGTACTACATGAAGCAAAACTTAGAAGTGTAAATGTCAAATCCAAGTCAAGAATCTTGAAGAAAATGTATAATTAAGAGCACTCTCATTTGTCATCCAATCAAGTAATGAAAAAGCATATCTAGAGCAGTGAAGGAAATGAGGTGAAGCAACTAGCAGTAGGTCTAGAATGAAGTCTGTGAGGGATTTTTAAATGCATGGCTAATCTTGTAGTTTCAGGACATTTATTGAAGATTTGAGAACTCTTAAAACCTTGGCACAAGTTTCAAGGGTACTATGGCTACATCAATTTTAGGGGGAGCTGAGTGACAAGGAAAACCTTTTGAATCGACCTTTTTCATTGAAGAGCAAGGGGGGGATAATGTTCAACAAAAATAATTCACATTAAATAAGCATATTAACAGGGGGAGCCACTATAATCCCAAGGGGAGCAGGTGAAAAAAGTTTCTTCACTCCATTCTCATTAATGTCAAAGGAGGAGAGAGTTGAACTTGTTGCAATGAATGACAAAGGGAGATATTGTTGAGTGAAGTTGTCATTGATGTCAACAAGGAAAAGAGGTAAAGTGTCATTGATTGATTGGATTGAAGCAAAGAATTGTTAATGTTCCATGATGAGATGTATTTTTGTCAACATTGAAGAAGTATTTATGCCAAGTGAAGAAGCTCCAAAAATCATTGAAGAAAAATCCTTGAAGAAACATTGAAGACAAATACTACAATTGTAAGTCATTGATGTCAAGGACCAAATAAGAATTGAAGAGAAATTCTTATCTTGTACAACATTACATGTCGTCCCTGATTGGAATTACATTCATGTCATCCCCTGCCCATAATTGAAATTACATTACATATCGACCCCACTTAAAGTTCTACGATATTTCTCTCCCAATCCAACCATGAGTATAAATGAGGAAGGGAATCTCTATTTATTGAGTGATGCCCATATTCCTTCACAATAAAGTAATAATATCTTATGAGAGATCCTAAAATCTAGGCTAAGAAAACTAAAATACAATTTTTCTACAACTATCAAGTCAAAAATACAATAAGCATGGGGTGGTCAAGCCACAGGTACAATGATCTAAACCAAACAGCCTCGAAAGAGAGGGACATCTCCATAAATTAGGGAAGAAAACAGTTCTAACGTGAAATTTATAGCCTCCAAAGGGTCTCCAAAGGACGAGTCATAAATAAAAGCCACCAATCATGCAGGTGAGTCTTCCTTGTCCTCCTCCAAATTGGGTGTTGGAAGTTTTCATTGTGAGAAAGTCTTCCAAAATCATGAATAACACCCTCAAAGGTGGGGAAGTTGCCTCAAATCAGCTCCAAGATGTCAAAACAAGGTGAAATCATTTGTAAAATCATGCCAATGTTTATCTCACATGCTAGGCACATATTATCTTGGGCTCTTCATTAGCCTTGAGAAATGTTCTTGAAGCCAACTTTGACTAAGGGTGTTCTCTCCAAGGTGTGCTCTTTATCCAACACTTAACTTACTTCCAAAAAGGATGGAATGTTCCTCATAAAAGAATGCATTTGAATTGTTCATGCATTTTTTATAATAAACTCCCAAAATCTAGGGTATCTTTCTAAACAAGCTTTTAATGAACACTTGCCAAGCTGCAATGACAGAGGAGCACTCTAATAGATCAATTTCCCACCATAATCTTAAAATAGCTACAAAGTATAGGACATCCTATATGAACTGAATCCATTAAATGTGGATCTACATAGATATGTGTCGTAAGATGGAGTGAAACTTGCACACCCCCTTCCAAAATGTATTATTTCCAAACAAAGGAAAAACTAATTGAATTCCCTAGGTTATTTGTGCATTTTTCTTTATAATAAGGCCAGTATAATATCATTAGACCATCTCTATGATGGTTGTTCCATGTTTATATATTGACTAATCTATCAGAGAGATATTTTTGGAAAAAATATTTATTGTTGATGTAATCCCTTCAATCAATACTTCAATTCTGGTGGTTGTTTAAGGGAATGAAACACGTCTAAACTTGTGCAATTATAGCTCTTTTAGTATCCCTACCATTGTCAACAATACTACAATAGTCATGCTAGAAACAATTCTTCAGAAGAGGTAGCCTTGTTGACGAGAAAATGCTACATGGTTCTTGATGGTTGTATGTTGGAATATATTCCTCTGTATGGAGGTGTAAGCACCTATCTTCTAGGTCCTATAATGAAAAAACCCACCTGTCTGATTATTATTCACGTTGAGATTTGGTCAAACCAAATCTTCTAAAGTGAGATTAAATTTGCTCATGTTGTAATGACATTGGCCATCATTAACACTTTGTTATTAAAGCCTGAATTAAGGATTGTGTAAGGGGACCAGGATCTTTTCACAAGAAGAGTTTCATACTTGATGAGAAATAGCCTGGTGTAATTAATACAAGGGCCATAGCACTATCGTTGCTCAAAATATCTTATCATATGACCTCTTTTAGCATATAAGGAAACCTCCGAAAATATTTCAAAGACAACACATTCTGCATTTCCAATTACTGAGTTCCTTTGGGTTATATGGGAGTTGTGCCCATCATCCAAAGAATACAAAAGGGTGAGAAACATTATGCTCATTTCCTGTAGCATAGTTTTATAAAATTTCAAATTATGGTGACAAATATTTTCCTCAAAATTAGGTATGAAAAATTATTTGATGTCATACTTATCCCAAAGTTTGTCCATGCATGAGATGTATTCAAAACCTGTAGTTGTGTCCCTACCACCATGTCTATTCCACAGACTTCTCATTAATAACATGAATTATCTTCTAATTTTTATGATATCCTTTATTAATCTTCATTTGGCACAAAGGACCAATTAAACTATCTCTTTGTCATAGACAAATCCTTCATTTTCCAATGTATTAGCAAACACAAAAAAATCATCTTCATCAATACTAGTTTTATACGGTGCGGTTCCAGTCTTGGGAATGAAATCCTGTAGGTAGATTTTGCAAGAAAATTTTTATTATGACATTGTAAGGAGAGGTATGAACATTCTACTTCCTTTTGTGTAGGCTCCCACAAGGAGATTTGAGAGGGAGGCTCATTGATAATACCTATATTTTCTTTGCAACTATCACTCAAGCTTGAACTTAGGTTTGATGCTAAAACATTTCTTGGTTTGAGTTATAACCTTGATGAAACCATCCATCCAAGGCTCCAAACATCGTTCCATACTACTCAATATTGTTAGTAGAATGGACAAAATGTGTTACAAGTTCATGTTCTTTGGCTCTGGTTATCTTTTGAACATAGTGGTCATTCATGGAGTTTTGAAAACGATGTGACTATGCGACATAGGAACCCACATTTGTCTCTAGTTTGTGTCTTGGGTCTTCTATATACATGCGGGTCTTAGTTGCAAAGATAACATCCTAATTATCATCAAATATATCGAGCGTTTGGGGTTGTAAAACTCCCTTTCCATATGAAGGCTGCATAAATTCCCTCACACTAGATCTAATCCCATCTTGGGTTATGTGAAGAGACCAACCATCTATTAATGGTATAGAACAAGCTAATGCTTAACACTTATCCTTATTCTCACAATTAGTAACATAGTAATTAATTGCATGAACAGGGTTCACATGTCTCCATAGCAAATATGCACAAAGGTTTCCAACATTGAGTTATTTTATAAATGGTGGGTATCCATAACCCAACCCTATAAACATATGATGTGGAACACTTAGCTTTTTGGTCTTATTTACTAAGAAAATATTTGCATCGAATCCATCATTTTCACCTCTTTTATTTTCATAAGGTGACAAAACTGTATGGTCAGTGTGATGTTGGAAAGCATTGATGAGAGCCATTCTTCCTACATGAATCAAAACAAAATACACTCCTTGAATTTCCATGAATGGTCCTCCTTTTTTCTGTCACACTGTGCATTGACTCTATCAAAAAACCCTTTCTCTTTCAATATAGGTTTTGAATGGATAATTGTAGCTATAGAAGAACATGCTTTACTGTCCTGAGTTATTTTTTTAATTCTTCTTGTTGAAAGATGAGACCTTCTATAAATAATTACATACTATTTAATGTCAAAACAATGTCTTCTTTAGTGTTTGATTAGCATACCTTCTCATAGAAGGAGGGGTGCCCACCAATGTTATTTCCTAACTACAGGCCTCTTCAATCTCGGATCTGCCAAATTCTTCCTATTTTGTATTGAGGTGAAGAGATCCCCTAATTTCCAGATGCATACAAGCAATATAAGCCATGGAATTTTCCACAAGAGTTTCACATTTGTTTTACCCCTTTTAGGAATGGTGGCCAACCTAGACCTCCTACTGGTATTTTTCTCACACAATATTCGTTTTATGTCTGATTAGAGTGATTCCAAAGCCAAGTTAAAGTGAATTCATGTGGATACTTCTATTATAAACAGGTTTTCAAAAAGGTTTAATATGATATGCTAAAAATGATGAACAATTCACTATTTGATAGAGTTGCTTGTGAATGTTTGACTAGACCAACAATCAGAATTTGGAGTGTAAATTTTTCGTTAAAGATCCAATCGATGTGATTACACTTGGAGAGTAGGGTAGATTCATTTTTCTGTATGTAGTAGAAATAGGTTTTTAAAACCCTTAGATTTGATATCACAAAATGTCTGATGAAAAGACCTAGGAGGCAGAGTTTTACTATGCTGATCTGAAGACATGCAATCAGTAAATGAGTCATAACTTTTTCATTTGACTTGAAAATGGGATGATTCAAATTGTGTTTCGAACTATACTTCCGTATATATCTCCCATATAAACATTTTTTTAAAATAAGATGATTTTATATGTGAAATATGCCTATGAACAGTCAAGACCTAGAATTGTCACCATGCAGTTTTATTTTTTTTTAACAGGTAGTTAGTATTTTGAGCATAAATTTTTCATATGATATCGGATTGAGGTGATTCAAATTTATTTGGAAACTAGATTCCAAGGGCTACACTTCTTATAAATATCATGTAAAAATGTTTCCATTAGACCCCTCAAATCAAGGTTGTACTAATGCTGTCCTCAAAATTTCGCTTGAGACCTAGTTTCTATTTTGATCATATCTTTTTGACTTGTGATTCAAATTGAAAATTTCAGAATGGATTTAAAAGCTATATTTCAAGAGATATATTATTTAAAAACATGTTTTCAAAATGATCCTATATGGTTACCTGAAATAAGATTGTCTTTACTGTATTTTTCCATGAAATCCTTTCAAATGACTATTGAACAATGATTTGAAGAATTATTCATAAAAGTTTGAAGCAAAAGTCTTATTCATTTTACCTATTTGTTTATTTGTTATATTCTATCCTACATTATTGTTGAAAAATAAGTCATTCTCTCAAGTATAACAAATATTCCAATGCATCCATTTGCATAACAAGATCATAAGTAGACTCACATTCAAGTTTGAAAATAAACTTTAATGAATGCTTGGACATGAAAAATTTGTTGATCATAAAGATTTGATGCGAAAGAATGTTGAAAAATCGAGTGGTGTTGTGGCCTAATGACTAATTGAAACGGAATTTTGAATTGATCTTGGTTTGCATGGCTCTCCTTAATTGTTATAGCACAAAGCTCTTCTTGTGGCACTTGTTCAAAATATTGAATGCACAAGCGATATTGTGATATACATGCTAGGGTTTCTTCAATTCATGGCTCTAATGTTTGATCTTCATTGCATGTCATCCATGACCCATTGATTTCCTTAGAAAGATAACTAGAAAAAGCTTCTAGGTTCTCTTCTTGTGGATCCTCTTCATGGATATTTTGTTCCTCTTCTAACTTTTGAAATTAAGATTCATCCCTAGTAACCATTCTAAATTGTGGACAATGATTTAGGAAGATCCTTGTGGTGGCATACCCTCCTTCTCTAAATGACTTCTTTAACATTCAAACTCAAAACTTTCATGGGCATACCTTTATGTGATTTTCATGTACTCTTGTGTAATAATGAAGCAAGTTTATCCTTCATTCACTTCCACCTTCATAGTGTTGGCCATTGGCCTAACGTTGATGTTTTGAAGAGTAATACAACCATCAGTACCTTAAACATCAATTCATTGATGTAGCATACACTAATATTTCAACCAAGCAAACTTTAAAAGACAAGCAAGATAATGTGTGTTGTTATTCATGGTATGGAATGGAGGTTTGCAAGGTAAGTGGAAGTAAAGTATGGGTAATGGAGGTATTTATCCAATCAACAAAGGGGTTTGCATAACATTGTTATGGAATCTGAAATTCAACCACCATATTTATGAAATTATAATTGCATTAGAGGAATGTCGGTCTCATGTTAATAGATTTCCTATGATATACACATAGGAACCTAGTGCATAGACCATTTTTATGTTCACTTAGCTAAGTAGAGCTCATCTCCTTTTCTAAATAGTCAATAAGTCTTTTCAAAGAAAATACAAAATAAACATAGTAGATCCTAAAAGGTGAAGATGCTCAAGTCATTCCAAAAAATGAAAGGAAATAAAATAATCTTTCCTTGACCATCAAACATATTAAAAAAATAATCATAATTATGGAGAACACATTGAGTGCCCACAAAATAACTAAAGGCATATATTAAGCCTAATACCATATGTTTCTCAAATAAATGTCATGACAAAAATATGAAAAACAAATTTTTACTCAATAAAGGTCTTTAACTTTAACCCAAACCCTTGACTCAATGGAAATCAGATGATGCCAATCATTCCATAACAAAAGGTTCAGTCAAACATGAAATGAGAACTAGTAGCATTCAAGGGCCTAACCCATTTTTAACCAAAATAAACACAAAATTCCAAACTTGACAAAATGCTCCAAAATGCAACAAACAAACAAACCATTAAAATTTATCAACATATTAGAGAAAGACATCAAAGAAATTTCATCTACTTGAATGAGCCCATTCTTGCTTAGTGGAATTCTTGTTAAATCAGGTATCTACCCTTTAATAATAGGACACTATCTATGTGAAGAGGTAGGTCCCATCTTCATCAAATTCCAACTTCATTTCCTGTCACATACAAGAAAGAGACAATGTAATAGTTAAATATAAAAAAAAGAAATCTTAAAATAACTTGCATCAAGAAAATTTGGCTCCAAAGTTACAATGAAAAACACAAAATATACATTATAGAACCTATTTTTACCTAAAATGCATCCTCAAATTGGCATATAGTAATCTTGCTATGATAAAGAATTTTTGACCTACTCCAAAAATAGAGGAAGAACGTATCACAAGAATCACATCATCTCTGCTATTCCATTCACTATTTCTTGCACCACCAATGGAACACATATAACGAAATAAGTTTTCCCTAGGCCCTCACATATATTGGATTATATCAAATTTTGTGGTATATCAATTTCCCAATTCTCATCTTGGTTCTCATTTTCTTCATTCTTAACAAGACCCTCTCCAGATGGACTATCATTATGAGCCTCCAAAGAATTATGTTCCGTATCAAGTTCATTAGAGAAACTTGTTATATTGTTTTGTCCCCTTCTATCACAATCTGATCGCCAAAGAGCTAGTGATCTTTCATATGGAAAATTAGAAATGTCATACTTT
>SNQJ01S0029670.1:37075-52429 GCA_010110895.2 Picea sitchensis | reverse complement strand
ACCACGTAAATCTGTGTCTCTCTTGTATTGTGTGTCTTCTGTGTTTTGTTTCCGCATTTGTTTTATTTTATTGCTCCGCGGTCCTGTTTTTCTAACAGATAGAACCCCAAAAAGGAGTTGCATATTTAGTAAATTTGTCAATTGAGGAGAAATGTAGAAATGATGCAAAAGCATTTACTAAACAAATGTAAAAAATGCATAAACATATCAAAGTCCAACTAAGAAAAAAATAATGAGAAGTATAAAAGGCATATACACAAGTCGCACAAACTTAGGACATTTGAGGAAGGCAATTTGGTGATATCGTATTTGGGGAAGGAGTAACTTCCCAATGGAGAGTATAACAAGATAAATAATTTCCTAATGAAAAAATCACATGGCTTTCAACAATAGAGTTAAGTAGTTGTGTGAACAAATGCATTTCTAGGTTAGTTATATCAATCAAGAATCCTCGAAACTTTTCCAACAAGTCAAAGATAATATAGGAGCATTTGCAAAGTTCCACACTATAGAGAAGAATGTAGATCATAAATATAATAGAACCATGACATGAGGTCGCAAAGAGACGATGTCCCATGAAGGAATGTTTCAAAAATATAACTTGTGATATTTGAAATTTATGGAATAGAATCTTATAGAGATTAAAGGTGTGCAGAACCTGATGGTTATGGACAATAACATTGCAAAAGTTGAGGAGTTGGTAAAGAGTTGCAAAGGGTTATTGTGAAACGACATTTATGGAATAACCCCTCAAAAAAGATGTTGCAATAAGACTGTTGCAGCAGAATAGTGCAATAAACAAGAAAAAGGTAAAGAACAAAAAATACATGAGAAATTAGGCAACAAAAAGTGAACTAATTGGAACTTGAACCACTTGGAGAATCTACAACTTGTACAATGTATTGTATGTAATTAATATAAAAACAATAACAAGAATGCTAAGAGACAGGATAAGAAAACTAAGTAGTAGAAAAGATAGGAGTTTAGGGGTCTTAGATGGAGAAGTGGGGCACAAGACTCAAGAGTAACTGAGAGAATAGAATTGTAGCAGATAGTTGAAAGAGAATTTCCATTGTATGCAGATTGTATCACGATTTAACATATTCAATTTTAACTAGGAATCTCTGCCTCATGTTTTTTGGGCTGTCTATTCTGTCTTTTTGCCTATGAAGATTATTGCAGTAATAGTACATAGTAAATCATTGGTGATCTGAGATGAGTTTACAGCAGTCAACTGCATCAGAGATAGGAGACTAAGCCTAAATTACTAGTGACTACCACAAAAGATGAAGATAAAGGCCCAACATTCAAACCACTTTCCCACTTCTTCCAATATGTGTTCTGCAACCTTAGTCAATCTTCTTTTCATTGTACCCATCTTTACTTTCTTGACTACTTATATCCATGAAAGCATTGCTTACTGATCGAATAACCTTATCCTAAAAATAAACCATATCGGTTGAAGGAGCATCACTCACTATTAGTTCATCGAAAGTCAACAAAAAAAAATTCAAAATAAGAAAGAAGATGACACCAGAAAAAAACTGGCTAGTATCATTCATCCACTTTTTGTGTTCTCTATGCATGTGTCCCTGACAGAGCAATCCAATAGGTATTCCCCTCCAGCCTTTGATATAATAGATACCCTCTATTAATGTAAATAAGCTACTAAGTTTCTTCCTCATAATCAACATGTATGGAATTAGTCAAAAAAGTTAAAAACACATTTTTGAATATGGTGTGGATGAAGACTAAAATTGCATGCACTGCCAATACAAAAAGTAGTACTAGCCTTACAGTGCTACAACTATTTCTCCCTTCCTATTCTTTATTCATTCTATTTTTTCAGATATATTTGCAACAAATATGTCATTATTGGCATTTTAATGGGAAATTGGTGGTCTTTTATGTGAACAAGTTCTCTATAATTTCGTTAAACTTAAACTAGCAAATCCCCTAGTCACCATGCATAAGAAATGAGAGTTTTATTTTCTTTTCTTTTTGAAAAAATACACATTATATTACAATAAAAATACAACTGTATGAACACCATCAGGCTAAAACTTCACATCGCACCCCCCACCCCATCCCTCTGGCCCAACATATGCACACACAACTAGCATATCTTCCTTAGCACAAACTATAATGTATCATTATCTAAAAAATATGTATTCTAGATGACACCTAGTCAACTAAGTCAAACTTTGAACACTTAAATTTTTCCCAGATTGAACTTGGACAAGTCACCACTAAAAATACATTTGCATCTCCTTCTCCATAGAAACGAAAGCCCTGGAAAATGAATGCCACTCTAAAAACCTCTGCCCTGCTTATTGATCATCTAGTTCTATCCAAGAATGGAATCCTTCAACCTCAAAAGACCAAAAAATAAGATTAAAAGCTATGTCACAATCCATCCTCAGTTATAATATCCTCTTTGTGACAAATTACACATGATCCTTTTTGGTCTCAATCTATGTAGCCTGACATTAATTGATAGACTCTAATGAATTATCATCCACCCTATTACTCATTATTCTAAAGAGCTCCCGAATTTCGAAACAGATTGACAATGCTCGAGCCACCTTTTCTCAGAATCCTGCACTTCTCATCTTCTTTTAAGTCTACCAACAATGTTAGGACATGTTCTTATAGTGGCATAAAGATTCTTGCATTATATCTCATGAAGATTTATCATAGTTCTATCTCCAAGATTTTCAAATGGCGCCCATAGACTCTATCTACATTTTAAGCCCTAAATATATGAGTATTTTTCACAACTCTAAGAAAGTGACCTCATTTGCAGCTACCAACATATGGGACCAAGTAACTGGCCTCCAATCTTTCCAAGTCTGCAATTTTTTGTCCTACAAGTCTCCCCACATATAAAAACATTTCGTACACAATCTTCTTACACAACAAGAAATGTCTCCCATATGTCCTCTTGGTGTTTGAAAAGACTAAAAGGATCTAGCTGCTAGATCCCATGCATTTTGTAGTCCCTGAAATTCCCAATTAAGGTCTTCACCTGTCAAACTTTCCAAATTATTTTAGATATGTTGAACCATTAACTTTGAAGGAAATTACCCCACAATAACATCACAGATCCGAAATATCCCATTCAATCCATTAACTTGTGAGGTAGTCAACAACCTATACGTGATGTTAAATTGTTGTGTTGCCTCACCTTTAATTGCCCATAAAAATCCACTTGGTAGCCAATGCAATCCATTCTGCATGAATACTAGTCAGCTCATTGCCCAAGGCCTTCCTTTTCACTAGCAATACTGCAAATATCCAAGGCAACTGGTGGTAGTTTTCCCCCTTGTTTTCCCCAAAGAAAAGAGTGTGGAGTGAGTTCTAGCTTCTTATTCCCCCTTGTTTCTACTGGACCTGAGTCACTCGAATGTATTGGGTTGCAGCCTTTGTTTTAACATGTGCAATTAAACTATTTTCTGAATTTGAGCTTACAACCTTATTAGCACCAACATTTGGTCAACATTTTTGTATAAGTTACTCATGTGAAAGTTTCAGGTTGCTTATTGGCATACAATGAGACATCGATTCCACTTTTGTTTGAAGAGCTCATTCTCTCAAAGGGCACCACAAAATGTGTCAACATTTTATGTTTGACTCCTAGATTACTAGAACTTTTGCAACAATTTTCATAGCATTTAGGAAATGATTGTTTATTGAGAGGAAAGGTATGACCTATTGGATGTGGAATATGATTACAATTTGTGTTGTACATTAATCATCTTAACAAAATGTTGAATGATCCATCCTATGGCTTGGAAACACGGCTTCAAAGGAGTTCTATAGGTGAGAGAGGTGAGAATGCATAAGTGAGATCTTCTAATGTTAAAGAAGACAAAAACATTAAAATTTGTAATTGTCATGATTAATTGAGGGAATTACATTAGGGTAATCTTCTTCTTTGAACTTCTTATATATATATATATGCCCATCTTAGAAAATTCTCCCGAGGAATTATAAGGGCCTCAATATCCTTAAAGATGCACCTCATTGGCTTAATATCAATTAAACATATGGATTTTTCAAGGGTTGTTTCCATGTCATTATTGAAACCTATTACACACAACATTTACCTATATACACAACATTTTATTCTCAACAAAACCTATTACCTTTGGCTAATCATTCCTAAGAGAAAATAATTTCCATAGCAAGGCCTACAATAAAATTCATGTTAAATTTAGCCATCAACAATAAGATCTAGTAATGAAAATAAGAAATATGAGATGTGATTTCCCTCCATGTTCTCATTTTGTAATTCCAAAAGTTGCAAGAAATCCTAAATTTCTTTCAATGAATTTTACTATAGGGTTTATGAAAAGGAAGTGCTTACTATATTTTGTCAATCAATAGTCACATTATTCTTGGAATTTTGTAAATATTGATGACTTCGATAATGGTATATATATGGATTTCATCCTCATCCACAAGAATATTCCAAGGTAAACATGGATGATGTTTCTTAGGGTGGAAGGCATGGTAGTAGATGCAAAAGTAAATTTGATGTCATTAAGAAAGAAAGGCATGTTGGTGAGAAACATCGCCCTCCAAACTATGTTCATAAGGATTTAGAAAACCATTGAAAGCCTAATAATGAATTTTTTTTAGGGTTTTGTTTTGTGATTTTCACAACTTACACATGCTCCTTGATAGTGATATGTTCGTGTTCAATAATGAAAATCATATCACTATTAGTTTGTATTTATGAAAATCATGATCACTATTAGTTTGATAGTGATATGTTCGTGTTCAATAATGAAAATAATAAGTGAAATAAAACCTTTAGCGACGATGAGAATAAATTTAAACATAGGAAAAGGTGAGGTATAAACTCCATGGAAAGTTAGGGAATGATCTCATTACATTTCAATTAGCATGGATTTCGCATGCTAACATAAGTGGTGAACTCCCCGTCTTTCGCAAAGTTGTTTTCAAACTTTCAATTTTAACCAAAGTACAATTATTCCTCCAATTAATAGGGTGCATTCTAAACTTTTCGTGCCTGTTGAAATTTTGGCAATTTAAAGTTAAAACTTTAAATGAATATGATGTTGAACGTTTGGTGGAATGAATTTACAGTTAACTAAAATAAAAATTAAATAGTCAAAAACTTTTCTAGAGAATATTTTCAACTTTTAAACAAACAAAAGTGTGCATCCTTCTCTATAAACAAAAATTTCAAGATAGACTCTTAACTTTCCGTGATAAGGAATGTAAAGTTTTAACTTTGATGGAAATGAGAAGTCGTCTCTGCCAAGGCCTCAACACACTTGTAATATAATAAAGAGAAAATAAGACAAGATCAAAAATATATAAAGGTTTAGTAGAGGTGCACAACATCGTTAGACATAGGGTATGGACAAGAAAACATCATTCTATATTTGGTATTGCAGAAGAAAATTATATAAAGGTTTAGTAGAGGTGCATAACATCATTGTAAATAGGGGATGCATAAGAAAACCTCATTCTATATTTGGTATTGCAAAATATGCATATATTTGTTCAATCATTCATATAAGGACAATGTGAAGATGTCATTCCACATTTTATGATAGAGGAAGATGATATCTCAGAGAATAATGAAATGTAACAATTAAAAAAAAAAAAATGAGTAACATGCATACAAAAATGTTTTATGTGGGACATACACGAAGACATGATAAATATTACAATGGAAGGAAACGAACTAAAGTATGTTGGAATTAGCATGTTTTGTTAAAATTGCACTATTTCTAATGGAATCCTCATCTTTTTTTTCCATGGAATAAAGCGTAATTTATATCATCAAAAAGTGATCAAAATTACATTTTGTAGATACACTTATGAAGTGTATTCTGTAATCTGCATGTCTGTGTATTTACTTCAAAGCCTGTTGAAGTTCTTCTTTTGTAGTTCTGTCTTCTAATCCGTTAGGATTTTACATTTTGCAACCCAAAAAGGTTTCCAATTTTCACAAGAAATTTCTTTGTTGTTCCTGAATTTGTTCATTTAAGAACTCTGAAATCTTCCAATGTCCCAACTCCAAGTGTGTGTCTTCTTTCGAGGACCGGTCTGCCTCTTCATTTCTTTCCTTGAATACATGATGACAGGAAAAAGAATAAAAAACCCTCTGAAGTGTCTTTATGTCTTCCACAATATTAGCACGTCTGATGTTTGTGCATCTTTGAGATCCATTTATCCAGTTTATTACATTTTTTGAGTCTCCATAAACTGTTATCATTTTACAATTTTGTTCAAGTGAAAAATCCAAGAGTAGTTTGAGGCTCATAAGTTCCACGTAATTGTTTTTTCTTGCTCCCAATCTAGAAGTCAAAGTGTAGTACTGAGTATCTGAGAGGTATAATAACCCTCCACCCCCACAAATGTAGTTTTGGGAGGCTCTATCAAAAAAACCCCAAGGAGTTGTTTTTTCGATGGTTACTTCTCTAATAATTATGGTCTTGACTCTCCCTTCAGTTGGTAAAAATGAGGATAGGACAACTAGACTATTGAGAATAGTTGTTTTGGGTGCTAGTAAAACTTCGTTAAAAATGGCTTCATTCCTGGAAATCCAGACACCCCAAATGATCAATAGGGGTAGCAATCTGTACCTCTTAAAATCTCTTCTCTCCCACTAGTTCCTCCAAGCTTGTTCCAGAGTATGGCCAATCTATTTTTTTTTTCCAGAAGTTTGGATACTTCTGTCCAAACCTTCTTTATGTAAAGACAGTCTATGAAGATGTGTTGTGTCGATTCTTCATCTATCTTACATAGAGGACACGTACCCGCGGCATATGAATTCATTTTTTGGAGTACGTCCCAAGTTGGAGCCTTGTTTGTAAGAACATTCCACATAAAAAGTTTTGATTTTGTAGGAAAATTTATTCTCCAAAGTTTCTTCCACCACCAGATTGGTTCTATTTGGACTTGTTCTTGGATTAATAAGTTATAGCCCTTCTTTGGAGTGTAGATACCAGAGGAAACTCTGTCCCAAACAAGTTCGTCCTCTTGGTATCCTAATATAACCTGTGTTTTTTTTAGGACTACAATGCATCTCTCCATCTCTGTTGTATCTGTATCATTTAAATCAAGGTGAGTGGACAATTTCCATCCTTTATTCTAGAAGTTTGTGGTGTCTGGTTCGACAAGTTTGTTTAAAGTGTCAAAGCCTTTTATTCTCAATAAAAGAATAAGATGATCTGTAAGAATGTGATTTCCATCACTGCCCACCTAGGGGTCTACACCCAATCTCACTTGATGACCATTCCCAATTTTCCAAAGCACTCCATCTCCGATAACTAAGAATGATTTGATAATAGCCTTCCAAATAAACGAAACTCCTTTCAAATATTTATGAGTCTGTCTGATCCATGACTCCACTGAATCGGGTTCTATGTACTTTCTTGTGACCACTTTTGTCCAGAGACTGTTTTTGGTTAACAGTCTCCAACCCCCTTTTGCAGCCAAAGATTTTGAGAAAACATGATTGTTTTTTAGTCCCCAACCTCCAAGGGCCTTTGGGACAACGATCCTTTTCCATTAGAACAAAGGTGTCACCTATGAGTCTTTCTTTCCGAACCACAAAAATCTAAAGGAGATTTTCCTAGTTGCCTTCAGTTTTCCTTTTGGGATCCAAGAGAGTGACATCCAAAAAGCAGGAATAGCTTCTAAGATTGATTTAACAAGGACCAATCTACTTGCCCTGGAGATCCATCTATGACTCCAGGATAAGAGTTGTTTTTCGAGTTTTTTTAGAAGCCAAGTACAATCCTCTTTCTTGTAGTCATTTGGTTTTAAAACAAAACCCAAATACTTCAGTCCTTCCTCTAAAGTCTTCTCTGAGAAGGGAAAAATTTGACGAAAAGAACCTTTTTCAATATCTGAGAGAAAAAATGAAGAAAGGGTGGATTTTTCTTCATTTATGAGCATTCTAGTAGCTTTGGAGAAAACATTTACAATGGTTTTTAAGAACTCAGCCTCCGAACAGGTCCCCGAAGTGAAGATAAGAATATTGTCCACAAAGAGAACATGTGTAATTTGAAGAGAGGTGGAGATATTTATTCCTGGGAAGGATCCTGATCATTTTTCAGCTGCAAGTGCCCTACTTAGGCCTTCTGCTACAAGGAGAAAAACCAGAGGGGAGAGGGGGCATCCCTATCTTAAGCCCCTTTCAGATCTGAAGAATGGTGTTGTTGACCATTTATGAGAACATAGAAGGAGACATTGGTAATGCTGCACATAATCCATCTGATGAAGGGGATTGCAAAGCCTAAATGAGTTAACAGGAGATGTAGATAGAGCCAACTTACTTTGTCGTAGGCTTTGGAGAGATCAATTTTCAGAACAACACTTTTTAATTTTCTAGTCTTTATGTTGTGTAATGCTTCTTGTTCCACCCCTATTGCCTCATGGATCTGTCTTCCTTCCAGAAAACCAAACTGTTCAAGCAATATTTTGTAAGAGAGGATTCTTTTCAATCTTCTTGATAAGACTTTGTACACAATCTTATAGATGCAATTGCATAGTGAAATCAATCTAAAATCATCCAAAGTATCTGGATTGTCTTTTTTAGGGATTAAAGATATAAAAGTCGAGTTTAAGATGAGTTGCAATTGACATGTTAGCCTTATTTCTTCGATAAGTCTTAGAATATCTTCTCCAAGAAGATTGAAAAATCCTAAGTAGAACTCAATGGTCCATCCATCTAGTCCTGGGATTTTTTCCTTTTGAAAGTTGTTTATTACTCCTT
Organism: Picea sitchensis; assembly: GCA_010110895.2. Taxonomy (NCBI): domain Eukaryota; kingdom Viridiplantae; phylum Streptophyta; class Pinopsida; order Pinales; family Pinaceae; genus Picea; species Picea sitchensis. Next base: position 43,665 of record SNQJ01S0029670.1, on the reverse strand, counting down.
TTAACTCTTCTAGGGTTACCTCTTCCATAAGTATTATGTTATCCTCTTTGTTTGCAAAACTTGGGAAGTATTGTGTCATTCAGATCACTTCTTCTATGGTAGCCTTGTTTTATGCTTTATAGAGTTCCTAGAAGTAATTTTTTCCTATTCTTGACAATCCTTCAAAGGTATGCTCCTATGATCCATCTTGATCTTTAAGATGCCATATGGTGTTAGAGAAATTTCTACCTTTGGCATAAGATTGAATTTTTTTTGTGTTCTCATCTCCACTTTTCAGCAAGATGGCTCTGCTTTTTAATCTCCACATTTCTTCCTTTTCCTATATTAGTATGTTCCTCCATTCTTCCATTCTGAGAAATTTTTTTTTAGTTTATAACGATGCAAAACTTCCCCCTTCTTCCTCTGATAACAAATTTAGTTGAATTTCCATATTTTTTATTTCCAAATCCTTTGAAAGAAGTTTCTGATAGGCCAAACTCTTCATTTTAGCTTTGATTTTTGGAAGGATTTTAACAAAGTGTCCTCCAGCCGTGCAACTTGTTTATGGGGTAAAGGGTGACCAACTTTCTCGAACCAATTTGTTGAAAGAGTCATTGGTTAACCATGTCCTGTTGAATTTGAAAGGGATTGGTGGCTTGTTCGACCCTTTTCTTATTTCTAGAAAGATCAGACAGTGGTTTGAGATGCCTCCATAACCGATCCACTGCTTTATCTATAGAGGATTTTCTAGTAGACTTTACTTTATCAGGAATCGATCTAATCTTTTAGCTACACTGGCATCTCCAACTTTGTTATTCCTGCAAGTTGGTTTGAGTTTTACAGGCTCAAGGTCCAAAAGGTTGCACTCAACCAACTTTTGTGTGAAGAAAATAGTCAAAGTGTCTTCTCTCGCATGTGTTCCCCAAACTTCAAAAAAACCCAAAGAGAAGTTTAAATCTCCTCCCAAAATAACTTGTTGATCTTTTAAGAAATATTTTGCGAAGGTTTTGTCCCAAAAGGGGCCTCTGTTTTGACAGGGGCCATAGATGTTGACAATGTTGAGTGGGACTTCCAAATCTTCCGAGAGGACTGTTATACCAATTCTTGATTCAAAACCCCACAAGTTGGTGAATTTTATAGAATGGGTGGTCCACCCAATAGCCAATCCTTCAGATATTCCAAAAGAGTACAGAGTTTCGAACTTCCAACCAGGGAGTAAGGAGGAAAGTCTAGAATTTACTTCTTCTCCTCCTCCCAATGTTTCTTGTAGGAGAATAATATCAAGGTGCTCAGAATAGATCACCCTTTTTAGGGCTGGTATTTTGAGGGGGCCATCCAAACCACTACAGTTAAAAGAATGGCATTTCATCAAGGCCCCTTCCCCAGGGCTCGCCTTTATCTAAGCACTCGTTCAATAGAGACTTGTTTCATATCCAAGAGGTCTATCTTGGATTTCTTCTGTGCTTTTGATAACTAGTGTTTTCTACCCCATCCACTTTTCTCCACAGAAGGATGATCCAAGGCTAAACCCCTCGTAGGTTCTTTACCTGAATACCTTAAGAAATAACACCCAGTGGAAGTGGCTGAAGAGGAGGAGGAGGATTCATCATCGATAGAGGAAGGAAGAGGGACAAAGGGTGGATCGATCGAGGAAGAAACTAGTTGGGTCATAGAGTGGAGGGAGAGAAGGGGAGACAAGGTAGGNAGGGATGGTAGGGATGGGAAGGGAAGAGTCCTCAACCACTCAATGCCACTAATAGTTAAATTTTTAATTAAAACAATAATGGGGGAAGCAAAGTTAGAGGAGGTAATCGCATTAGCAAGTAGAGATGATTCAGCCATGGCAGGGCTCCAATTAACTGGTCTTGTAAAATAGGTCAGTCTTGAACCATGCTTGGATTGATCCAAAGTCAGGTATTCTGGTAGAAAATCCATTTGAAAACATTGTTCCTTCTGAGAGTCGGTGGAGGAAGGTGCAACAGGAGCTATGTTTTATGTACACCCTTTGCCCAAATTGTATACTGATCCTTTGGTTTTGACTGGAAGCTTACAACTTTTTATCAGATGTCCATATTGATGGCATCTCCTACACCTGAAAGGGATATTTTCATAATCCAATTTCTTATTGTAGGTGTAACCTCCCCAACTGCGATCAAATTCTTGACCAAGACCTTCCCTGATATTTAAATTGACCAAAATTCTTGCCACTTTCCTTTGTTTTGATTTCTCAAAGGTCATATCTACATCCAAGAAGTCGTCTAAGAATTTTCTGATAGAATTAAAGTGTTTGAAGATATAGAGATGAAAGGGAAGCACATGAAGTCTTACCCAAACTGGAATTTTGTCCATATGTTTTATACTAGCGTCAAAGAGCAGGCTCTAGGGTTTGAGCAGGAGAGGAGAGTAGTTTATATTCCAAGGAATGCCTAGCGCCCACTTGGAATGCTCTGACTTTTGAAAGGTAAAATCATACCAGTTCATGTTCAACTCAACAAGATCCAGAAGATAACCAAGGTGATCCTTCTAAGCATTATGCATCCAATCAAGAATAGTTATGACTAAAAAGGTTCTTCCACTAACACGTCCTACCAACGTTTTATTTTCCATGTGGGTTACCTGGCTAATCTCAACTTCTTCTCTGAGGGTCAGGTTCCCAATCGTTCCTTTATATTTTAGGTTTTCCCTTTTTAACCCGGTTCCTTATACCTTTGTTCGAGGGCCACCAAGAACCATCACGCCGCCATAGAAAAGGGGAGGATCCATAGAGTGTTCTTTGGATAAGGGGGGCCAGTCACATCCTCTATGTTCCTTAGCCTCTAACATGGCCGAGATAAAACCCTTGTTGTTAGGAAAAGTAGGAGAGAACCCATAGCCTTGTTTTGTGAGAATATCTGAAAGACCCGAGAAACCTTTGGAACCATCAGCAGAGCTAACACTAGTGTGAGGAGACATGGGCAGAGAGAGTATAAGACCCCCTGCATATTGGTTGAACCAATCCATATCCGAGGCTCGATGCAGACTAGGAGAGGGTAAATAGCCACCTATAGTGTTGTTCAGTCCCATAAGCGAGGGTTCAGTAAAGTCTCCAAAAAGGATACCATCGATCAGAGGATTCTGGGAAGAAAGCCCTAGTTCGATCGGAGGACTAAAAAGAGGAAGGAGAGGAACTTCCCCCATGCCTTCCAGCTTTTCATTAAGACCTCCACCTGTCATCTCCGTAGTTATCACTGCATCCAGCAGGGCCAGCTCCAAGTTGGCACCATAAACCATCGCGGTCTGTGGGAAGGAGGCTTCCATTGTGAGAGAGACAACGAGACACCACTAGAAAAAGACTGTGAAGGGAAAGAAAACTAGTGGAAAATAGTCGGGAGATGGAAAAGGATAAATCCTAACCGCAGGCTAGGGGAGGTTAAAAAATCGTAAACCCCAGGCTAGTACGTGTTTTCTGCGCCATAACCGTAGATCGGGAAGTCCCCTTTATTTAGTTGAATCCTCATCTTCAAATAATTTGTATATGTTTGCATGTATACCTATGATTTAAAAGGAATTACAAAAGAGTACGGTGAAGTAAGGATTCATCTCTAACTAACATATGCCATAATATGAACAAAAATATACATGGATAAGGTTGAACAAGAATTAAAGAGATAGATGCATGGAGGTGTGATACACTCAACTAAGGAAGGTGAATGGGTGTTACCAATAGTGGTTGCAAAGAAGAAAAATTGGAATCTTTAAATATGTTTAAAATTTTGAAAGATAAATTGAGTTACTTTTAGACATTCATTCTTCATTTTATAAAGAATGTTCTTGAAGAAGTAGTTGAATAAGAGATTTACTCATTATTGGATTTTTATGTTGGGTACAATTTGGTGTCCATTGGAAATAAACAACAACTTCTTACCATGTTTATATTTGATTGGGGTTTGTACAAAACAAGGACTTTTTTCTTATGAATGTACAAACACATTTTTCAAGGTTGATTATAAACAATTTCATCAATTTTATCACTTGTACCTTGGAGGTGTGCGTAGACAAATTTATTTTTATTGTCCAATTCAATAATCATTTATCATATGTGAGAAGAATGTTGAATAGGTCAAAGGAGATATATGTCACTCTCAATATAGAAAATTCGCTCTTCTAGGTTCCTTTTAGGATGTTTTGACGACACATTATTTTGTAGGATTTAATTTCGATGGACATAAACAAGATGAATGCATTCAACTATCTAGATACATTGACAAATCCTTTGAAGTTATAATTGTTTCTTGATCATAATAGATATAAAAAAAATGATGAAATGTTGTGAAGATAGAGAAAACCCTTTGAAATAATTTATGAAGAAGGACATGCCATTTGAGTGGATAGTTGAATGTCAAATTTCCATTTAGACATTGAATTATAAGATTATCCATAAACCTTTTCTAAGGTTCCTCGAATGGAATGACTAGGAGGCTAGTCTTGCCCAGGCTAGCATCTTACCTTCTCTAGTTCATGTGGGATGACTAGGAGTGAAGCTATGGTAGTAGTCCTCCCTAGTGGATGGGTGACATAGATGACTACAAGAGAAGGGAGAACATAAAAGGAATGGAAAAACTCATAGGACATATTCTGTGTGAAGATAAGATATCTTCTATGTGAACATAAGAAAGAAGTATCTTCTGTGTGAAGACGAAAGAAGGAAAGAGTATCTTCTACACGAAGATAAAGAGAACAAAAATTTGGATGATTTATAGATATGCCAATCAGTGATCATGATGCCAGATGACCAAGTGGATTCCTCCAACTATCCAGTTAATGATGTTACCCAGTTGATGATGTTATCCAGTTGATGATGTTACCCAATTGATGATGCTATCCAGTGGATGCTACTACCTAGTTGATGTCGACATCCAGTGACCTGTCAAAAGATAAAGAATGTCCTTCTTGTTAAGAGGGAGTGTTAAAATACTGTGTAACTGCAAAGAATATTCCTATCCCCTTTTGTGGATAAAGATACAATATATTTATTATTGATTAGATCAATCCCCTTTTGTGGATTGATCATGTTTGTCATTGTAATTGACCGAATCCCCTTTTGTGGATTGGTCAAACCCTAATTGTAATAGGATAAATAAGAAGTCGGCCCCAGAATATATTAAAGAGGTCCCATAATATATTAAAGGTGGTTATAACCACCCAGAAGAAGAAGTCGGCCCTGCCAGTGAAGAGACACTTCCCCACGTGCCATAATTGTATAAATAAGAGAGGCCAACGCCTCATTTGAACACACACTCAGCTCACTCATCTAGTGCGCAAGTTTTGAAGGAAGTTGCAGTTGTCAGTTGTCAGAAGAAGGAAGAGAGAGAGGTGTGTTGCTCAGTGTTTGATATTCTTTGTTGTCTGGTTCATTATCTTGGCATTGTACTGGCTATCTATATTAAGAAAGTTTTGTTGGGTTTTCTTCCCCTTGAGGGTTTCCCAGGATAAATGTTTGTGTACTCTTGTGATTATGTTTCTCTCAGTGATCCTATCTATGCTATTGTTATCTAGGAAATTGAAAGTAACCTAATAATAGCAGAAACTTTAACATGCTATCATAGCTAAGCTGAAAAGAGCATCTTTCACAGGAAAAAGAAAAATGTCATTATTGTCGTACATGAAAATTAGGGCTTTTTATTGAAGAATGTTTTCATCCCCAAATCCATCTAGAAAGGTGCTCTCTACCTCAAGGAACATTTTGGTATCTTCAGTGCACATTTTCAGTGGCTAGATCTCCCGAAAAGGGAAACCCTAGTTTTCACAAAGTACCAAAAGTACCAGAAAACCAGAGTACCAGAAGTACCAAAGTACTAGAAGTACCAGAAAACCAAAGTACCAGAAGTACCAAAGTACTAGAAGTACCAGAAAACCAGAAGCACCAGTCTAGAAATCCGCAAATAAAGTTTGAATGTGTAAAATTTGGATTTTCAGAAATCTGACTATACCAGCATACTCGCCTCAGTTCAGTGCATCTTTTGGTGAGTTCAGTTTCCAGATCCAAGAAATTTGATTTTTTCTTATTTCTATAGCCTGAAGGGCTAGGGTTTCTACTGCAAGAAACAATGGCTGCCAACATGAGGGTAGAAGATAGGCTGGAAGGATCTAGAAGATTCAGATCTTGGAAGCATAGGTTGTAGATGATTCTAGATGAGAATGATCTCCTAGAACATGTTACAGTAGGTGTACCAGAACTAGATGAAGCAAAGTAAAAGACCAAGCATAAGAAGAATGAAAATAAAGAAAAGAGAATCGTGTCAGATTCAGTAGAGGATCACTTGATCCTTAATATATCTGAACTACAGATAGTAAGGAAAATGTATGAAGCACTCAGTAGGTTAAATGAAAGAAAAGACATCAGCCAAAATCTTACCTTAAGAAATCAGCTTCGTAATATGAAGATGGAAAACTCATAATCTGTCACATCCTACCTTATGAGAGTTTCTCAGATCAGAGATCAACTTGCAGCTATTGGAGATGTCATTAGTGCCAAGGAGCTTGTAACCACAACCATAAATGGGTTTCCAACATTTTGGATTCCTTTTGTACAAGGAGTGTGTGCAAGAAGCAAGTTACCCAAGTTTGATAAG
>SNQJ01S0029669.1:140962-154048 GCA_010110895.2 Picea sitchensis | reverse complement strand
TAGATCCCAATTCTTGACAAACAAACAAAAGGATGTGTTTTGTCTAAGGGTGACTCTCTGTGCTGCTAAAAAAAGAATACATATTTCCCGTCCCCTCTTTTTGGAATATTTGATTTTTTTGTCTTTTTCAATTTTTTAAGAGATTGAAAAAGAAGAAAAGCATTCTACTTTACAAAGGAGGAACGAGTGTCGCAAGAAAACATACTAATTCCAAGTGCAAGGAACATACTAATGCTCAGAGCAAGGAGACATGTGCTGGAAAAGGACGCTCAGGGAAAATTCCTCCATGGGTCAAGGTGTCAGGTCACAGAGGAAAGAAGTGTTACAAGGCTTTCATATAAGGCATGCTTCAAAGGTTCATTTTAGAGAAAAATGGAACCTACATAAGGCCAAAGACGTAGATATGAAAATGTGATTAGGCAAGACATAATGAGCCCCTTCCATGTAATTTTAGCGAGCCTAGAGAAGGTAAGATCGATAGTTTTTTCACGTTTAGAGAGTCTGAAAAAATGTAAAAGAAGACTCCAGGGAGTACCTTTTTCGAAGATAGTCTATTCGGTTCGAAAAAGGGTTAAACTTGCACCGAAAAGACGTGTATTCAAAACCATTTTAACGATGTTATAAAGACAAGATCACTCGACAATCTTTTCAATTTTAAGGAGTCTGAAAAGAGCTTAACTATGGACTCACATCCTTTTTCTGAGTTTAGTCTTCTTAGCCCGAAAAAGTATAAAAGTTACTGAGGATAACTCTCCTGGTGAGACGAATCTCCCGAGGAATACCTTTTTCTGCTATAATATACAGGCTGGAAAAAGGGTTAAACTCATACTAGTAGATGTTCTTCTGGACCAATTTAACGAGTGTGAAGGAACAAGGTCACTCGGTGATATTTTCAATTTTAGGGAGTTTGAAAAGAACTTAAATATGGACTCTGTGGGGGTTCCTTTTTCGTAAGTAATCTCCAAGGCCCAAAAAAGGTGATAAACCAAAAACAAGGAGAATGCTCCTTTTTCAAAGATTTAGTCCCTCAGGCTTGAAAAAAGGGTTGAATGTATGCCTGAAAATACTCTTCTAGTGAACCAAAGTTCCTAGAGCATACCTTTATTGGTGAAATTAGCCATCCAAACTGAAAAAGGGGTAAAATACCGCCAGACAGATGTGCCATCAAATTTGAGTTTGGCGAGCGTGAAGGGCAATAAGATCGCTCATCAATATTTTCATTTTTAGAGAGTCTGAAAAGGGCTTAAAGAAGACTCGAGGGGGCTAATTTTCTCAGTTAATCCAAACAAGATCGAAAAGAATAAATACAGTCTCATCAGATGTTTCTTTTGAATTTTGAAGCGAGCTTGAAAGACAAAAAAGCGTGCTCATTTGGGAGTCCCGAGGGTAAGGCCAAGAATGATGGTACATCAAATGGATGAGGCTTTATCCCGTAATAATGATAGGACTAACAAGAACTCCCAAGCCTATAGTCATTAATGACAACATGGACGCCAAAATGCAACAAGGATCTACCTAGGGAATCCATGTAAATGTAGGCTCTACCACCTAATTATGACACTTCTAGAGAAACAATGAAGGTTCCGTGTCACACTCCAGTGGGGTCAATCCTATGGAAAAGTGAAAAAGACAATGAGATGCAAAAAGTGGAGATGAAATCCTAACTTATATGGAAAAAGTTGGAAAAAACAACTTTTACCAAAGGATACCCAAAAAGTGACCTATCTCCAAAAATATTACCAAACGAAAAGAAAAAGGGTACTGGAACGTCTAATAAGAAACTCAAAATCAGAATCAAGCGATTACCAAGCAAGAAAAAATTACAAAGGGGCTCAAAGAGCGACAAAAAATGCCAAAAAAGTCTATAAATAGAAGTTGGCAACTCATTTTTACCATTGCAATTCGAAAATTAACCAAAAGGAGAAAATACCCCTTTGCTAAAAAAGTTGATTCTGGGAGATTTAGTGGACGAAACGAACTTCTACTTGGACTAAGTAAGTAAAAAACCATCCCTCCTGCATTTCCATACTTCAATTTTGCATTAGCTTTAGTTTTTGAGGGGGCACACTCTCCTAAAAAGAGTGGCCTTGCATGTACACGTCTTGTCCAAGGACAACCCGCGTATGTACTCTGGCAAAAAAACATATTCCCATGTACATATGCGACTGTTGCCAATACAACCTACGTACACCTTTGCAAGCTTGGAAAAAATAAAAATGCAAGAGCTAACTTCCTCCATTTTCCCATGGAACAAGATATATGTCCACTAGAGGGAGAGGGAGCACACAGACAATGACATTCAAGGTGCACTTGGAGCATGGTAAAGAGGAACCATGATTTCATGCACCCCTATTATATTGGCATCCACCTCGTGATTTCTTATTCCATTATCTTAATATGTTCAATGACTTGACTCCATCCTAGAATATTTCTTCCCTTTATGGAAAAACCATCCTTTGAGACTTGACCACATTCTTATGGATCCAATTTGTACATAATGCATTTCTTATGCATCGGTTGGTACTCTTGATCATACATGTATTCGTAATTAGTTCTCCCTTGTAGTTCTAGTTTTCATACCATGCTTCCACTTCACTAATCTAATAACAATAAGGGAAGTGTTACTCCATAATTTTATAGCTAATCCTTGGAAATGATGCACCTCATCTCCATGTATACATTAAGTCTCTCTTTATCTGAATAATATCCTTTTAGAATAGATCATACCACAATTTATTTATTTATATGTACAATGGAATCCTTTAGGGTGAATGGACTTTCATTACTTCAACCAATACATACTTTGCTTTTGTACCATGATTCCACTCTAATTAGCATCAGTGGATTCCTTTTAGCAATTTTCTTCACACATAAATTTTATCTTCTTGGATTATCAAGCCTTCATGGTTGCATTGAAATTCATATCTCAACATTATTCATCCCTGGATTTTGGTCATCATGAGGGGTATCCTTGACAAAACACTCTTTCCTTGAATGTATCTTCTCATCTTTAACCAAAGTTCAAACCCTTTTATCTTCTTCCCAACCCACCTTTCCTGAATCCATGATTTGTATTTCCATGTGAATTTGTTGTACATGCATTATCATGTACTACAAATATATTTCCCACCTAAAATCCACATATGATATGCCCATTTTCATATAGAATTCTTCCTCAAACACGAATTTCATTAGGGGTCTTCCACGTTGCTCATTGAACCCAAATATTTGGTCCAACAACTTCTTGAAGAAACCAAATGCTCACTTTGAAGAACTATATTTTCTCTTCTATATCCTATATGTAGACATCACTTGCATTTATTATGTTTTAATTGTAATTGTAACATCTGAAACATGCATAGAGCAACATTTGTTCTAGCTAAAACCACAATATACAATTTTTGTAGCATATGCACAATTTCCCCCCCTTTATGGTCACCATAAATATTATTTCTAACTTCCCGGAAAATTTTACTGCTCAAATCATAGTTATGGGTACCTAACTGGATTCTTCCATCTCATATATTTCCAATGAATTCTCTCTTTCTCAATTCTAGGTTATGAGAAAAAAGTTATGGTTCCTTGAATATTACTCATTTACTCTTCAACACATCCTTCAACCATGTGCAATTTCTATCTATACTGGTGCATCCATGCACCTACTCCTTAGAAAATTTGACAATATCCCCATTGGTTTTATTCATGACCATATTTTGAACATTTCGGCCAAGTTTCACCTTCATTTGGGTTCTATACTGCTAGATACAACCTGCTAAAGTTTCAAGACAATTTGTATTTTTTAGACTTGAACTCTATAGGTGCCTTATATGTCATTTTGTGCATTTTATGTGCCCATATTTCTATTTTGACTCCATTGATATATTCTATGGCTCAATATATTTCCATAGATTTCTCCTATGCCCCAATTTGATTCCGGAGCAAGACGTTATGGCCCTAAAAAATTAACTAGGTCTTAAAATTTACCCTCCACTATTTGGCCTGTAACTCCCTCATACTAACTATGTTTGATGAATGGTTTACATCGTTAGAAATATCTCTCCGATATCTATTATTTGAGATGCATATTCTGTATTTCCTATAAGGAAATGCAATTGTGTATGATTTTTATTTGTCGAAAATGATGTTTAGGTCTCTGAAAATGGCCTTAAAAAATATGACCTGGAAACACCTTAATTTCCTGGTAAATTTTATTCATGTCTGTGAAATTTGGATGACTTATGTTGACTTTGATGCTCACATGACATCCTAAGTCCACCTAGGAATTTATGGTGGTTCCCTGTCAACCTCTAGACACCATGGCCTTCCCCTATCGACCCTTACCTCCTTCTTCCTTCTCTTCATTACCTCCACAACGCACACATTGTATATTTTGGGCCCCATCGATCCTTGGATGTCATGTGGTGCCTTTGTATTAGGTCGCATGTATGGAAGGATCCATATCACATCCATACTTATTGGCACATGAAGTTAAATGTCATTTTGATCCAAATTTTATGGCGTGGAGGGTGTCGACGATGATCGACGATCCTTGTCACATCACAACCCCCCTACCCCACCGAACGTTAAAACATGGGGGAGGGGACGCAAAACCTAACCATTGTTATGGCCCTAGTGACATGGTGTGCATAATTATATTGTTCCCCCACTACATACAGTTATCCTAACCACACAAGACCCCACCCCCGCGACACGGTTCTGTGAGCCCGGATTGTGGTTTCGTCCAATATGTGAGTGCCCCACTATGGCGCCAACTCACTTCCCACGTCACACTTTCCACTACCACCTTGACCATTCCACCATGTAAATACATGTCACATCACTGTCACTTCAGCTGGCACGTGTCCTCCATGTCACACTGACATCATTGCACAAAAAATTTCCATATTTTCCCAATTTTGCCGAAATTTTGCATTTTTCCCAAAATGCCCAATAAAATATATTTTTTTTTAGAAATTTCTTCTACGGGCCACCATTAGAGCTCTGTAACTAAGCTTTTGGTAGCCAATTTTGGTCCTATACATATGAATTCGACCTATTCTCTTCAAATTCGACTCTTGCACATCAAATTCATCATGAATTCCTTTGTGAAAATTGGGGGTTTTCCCAATTTCTCCTAATTTCACCATGGCACTTTGCAACTTCCAAATTTTTGGCCAATTCATTCCAATAAATTATAATTCAACCACTACAACAATCAATTTCTTGCATGCATAGTAAATCAAAATTCTTGGGCATGGATTTTCTTCAATTCAGTTATGGAATTGGGAATTTTGATAAACTCTGCCATGACTGCCATGGTAAATTTGAAATTTGTCCATTACAACCCAAAAATGCCTCAATTAGGGACTGAAAATGATTGTTTCTAATTCATGGGATCGATTCCTTCAATTTTCCCATGAAATTCCTCCTAATTTCATTGTAATAATTTTTTTGAACAATTGTGTACAAACCTTCCACATTACTCCCATCCATAGACCACAACTCCTTACTCTCAGCAGTGGCTCACCCTTGTGTTGGGGATAAATCTACAACAGGGAAAAGGAATCCTAAGCCAAGCTAAGTTTTTTCTAAAGCCAAACGTTCATACTAAGGTGTCAACTATGGAAGACAACCTACAGTCTCGCATTCCCCACATGCATGTCCCACCCCAGGAAGTGTACCCATTCTTTTCTCAACAGTCCTTTCGCTGCCCCACTTCCCTTTTGAGGCTTCAGAAATAGGCCGAACATGAAGTCTCATAGCTGTGTAGCTACATCTTGGCACCTTGGGAATCAATTCTCAGTAGTTCTCTCACCTAGAGAGAATTCTCACAGGCCTGACAACCTGTTTCTTCAATAACTCACGGGCCTGACAACCCACCCCTTCAATAACACATGGGACTGAAAACCCGCCTCTTCAACTCAAAATACCTGGTCACTAGCTAGAAACAAATCCCATGTACATGTATGGTAGGAGAGGATAATGGAATTATGATGAAGAATAATCCCTCCATGATGAATTAATAATAGGAAATGTACTAAACTTCAAATTTTTATTTGCATGTTCCCAACTTGACACCTGTCATGTTGGGAACTACCTTGTCCCCACTTGGGTGATATGTTCCTCCTCCTTAGGAACTTAGTGACTTAGGATAAAATACTATATAATTAGACTTTAGAAAATAACATTATAATATTTCCTTGTCTTAATCCCCCTTGGATTATCCCCTCTTCCTATACTCTTACCCCCTCTTTCCATTTCTAATGGAGTTTTACCCCCCCATACTCTTTTTGTTTGGTTGTTTTGCAACAATGATGTGTTATTCATTAATAGTATGAATGGTTACATGTTAAAATAATAGACACTCTGGACTATAATATATTTTCTCACTAGCCTATAAACATATGTACATTTACAATTGGGGTTCAACTTGGGGGTATTACATTTAGCCTAGAAATGCTTGTTTCCAGTTTCTTTCTAATCACCAACCTATCCCGCCAAGAGTCTCCCACATATACTCTTTGGGCCCATGGTGAATCTAGAGTCAAAACCAACCCTATAGAAGGATCTTGGGTGGAGGAACCTGGTTTTATTTCGAGAGGGTAACGTTTCACTGGATAGGTAAAATCTATAACTACCTATCTATTGTTCATCAATAATATATAAACTCATTCCTTCAAAGTGTATTTCATTGATATTGTTCAAATTTGCAATTCTTTCTTATATTCTTCATAGAACACTAATTGTTTTTTATCATTCCATTATTTTCATAGGACTAACATGTAGTTATTAGTATAACTACCTCTATGCATAGGTTTTCATGTTTAAGGTTCTTGCAGGTTGCAGAGGAGATATTGGAAAAGAACGAGGAGAATCCAACAATCGGGAACAATAGAAACCATAGGAATTATGATCAGTTAACCCTTCTCCTCATCCCAACAATTATTTATTTATTTTGAATTTGGTTATAATATCTTCGTTAAGTGTTCTTTATATAATTTGATTTCTATATGGTCATTAGTGTGTTGCAATAAGCCCACTACTGTCGGGGAATTTTCCTTGAAAGAAGTAGTTACAATTGATTTTATTACTAAGATTCCCATAACAGTGAAGCAATGTGATTCCATCATGGTGGTGGTGGATAAACTAACTAGGACACACATTTTATTTCAGTGAGGACAACACACAAGGAAACAAATATTGCAAAAATCTACATGAAATAAGTTGCTAGGTTACATGGGATGCCTAACGAAATTGTTTTGAGACATAGATCCAAAATTTACATCCAATTTTTGGAAGGGTTTGTTCAAAGGTTTTGGGACAAATCTAAACTCAGTACAACGTATCACCCAAATTCAGATGGGAAAACAAAGAGGACTAACAAAATAACCGAGGACATGCTCAAAATCTATGTTATGGACCAACCATCAAAGTGGGAATATTATATTCATTTAGTTTAATTCTCCTACAATAATGGGTATCTGACCTCATTAAAAATGGTCCCATTAAAATCATTGTATGGTAGGAAGTGTAACATGCCAATGAGTTGGGATAATCTAACAAAAAGATTAGTTATTGGGCCAAATTTGTTAAAGGAAATGGAAAAGATCAAGTAGAATTTAAAGGCTCTTTAGGATAGGAAGAACAATTATGCAGTTAAGAACACAATTTTTAGAGATTTAAAAGTGGGAAAACATGTGTTTTTAAAAGTGAAGGAAAAGAGAAGTTTGATAATATTAGAAAGCTTCCCAAAGTTGGAAGAAATATATTTTGGACCTTTTGAGATCTTAGAAAATATAGGGCTAACTGCATACATGCTATCATTTTCTGCATCCATGAGAGTACATAACGTATTTCATGTGTCATTATTAAAGAAATACGTGCTTGAATCTAACCACATAATTGATTGGACTATGATCCAGGTGGAACACAAAGGGGATTTTGGTGTGGAACTAGTACGCATCTCGGACCGGAAATTCAAAGTGCTTAGAAAAAAATACATAGGGATAATAAAGGTTCAAAGGAGTTACTACGGTTTTGAATACGCAATATGGAAGCACGAAGAAAACATGTATTAGGAATACCTACAAAGTTTTGTCAATTTTGAAGAAAACAGATTGCAAAACTCCATTTTGAGTAGCTAGAGTTCCAGAACCACATCCCAGATTCCTAGCCAACCTATGCTAGGGGCCCTAACAAAATAATGGTACAACTCGATGGATGGGGATAAATGAAATGGGTACATTCCTTGGGTCAACGAGTTGAGATGAACAACAGGTTTTGGTTGGAACTGCTATTGGATTTGTAAAATTACAAAAAAATAAATCTTAGTATTGTGTTGTGTGTGTGTGCGTGTGCGCACGCACGTACACCAAGGATGGTGAACAATTGTAGGGGAGGGAGAATGTAATTCCCCTCTATAATCCTTTGTTTAATTACTGCATAATGTAGATATGAAACAAGGCCATGACCAAGCGATGTATATGTGAATTGTATTTCTGAATTTTAATAATAAAATGTGATGCTAGATGGTGGGGGATATGGACAAAGATGGGGGATGATTTAATCCACAAGAGAGGGGGGGTTCTAAGAGAATTTCTAAGAGAGGGGTCTAATGGGGGATTACCCATGTCTATTAATTCAACCCACTTCCTAAAATTAGTATTGGTATATGAACCTTCTAATTTTTTTTTTGAGTGTCCCCAAATTCAATTATTGAATGCATGTAAAAGGTTGGGTGTGAGAAGTCACATCCCATAGTTATTGGAAGCATGGGGGTTGAGTACAATAATTTTGGGGAAGAGTGTAAGTCAATAAATTAAGCCAAAGAGATGAAATTTGTATGGGAAATTACAAGAGTTTTAACATTCAATATTTTTGCATGAACAACAAAGAGAGCGAAGAAGTAGAGATTTGGACCTAGAGAAACCATGGAGGGGGAATTATGGAGGATATTTAGAGAAAAAAGAATAAAGATCCAGGTTTTCATGCTTGAAGAGTGAACTCTTGTGTGAGTTTCAATGTAATAACACGTGATTGTTGTTGCTTTCTTGGTAGTTTTCCTAGCATTGAGATCCCTTGAGTTTCCTAGTAATGAGATTCTTGGTTACATATGCCATAGAAAACCTAATAAATGAATGGGATGCCCTATGGACCGAGAGCAGTGAATGGGTACATTCCTTGCATTGGTAAGGTCAAGAGGAAGAGAGCTAGTGGAAAATTGGGATAGCTGTAGGAGAATACCAATGGGTTGTGAGATTGTTTTGAGCTATGAGTGGATAGTGAGAGACCACCATATTTTTTTGATATCTAGCCCCATATTGGGGGTGACCTATTTTTCATATTTGGAACAAGTTTATGGTTGGGTGGAACTTCCATCCCAAGAATCTCATTGCACAACTGCTTTTAAAAGATAAGTGTTTTATATTGTTTATGTGTTGCATTATGAGTTTAATTATTGTGTATTAACTCTGTCTTTAAGAACAATTTATATGCTACTATGTTGAGATATTTAAACTACATTCATGTCATTTTTATCATGTTGTAGATGAATTTAATTATGATATCAAACAATAGTTAAATCTGTGTGAAATTTGTATCTATTAAGTTACAAGAAATTAGTTAGAAGAGATAATTTAGTTTTGATGTGTTTTCCATGTAGTAATGGTCCTCAGTTCAACTCAGGGTTGTTACAAAATAAGTGTAGGAGGGTTACCAAAACAATAGATTTATCCTCTCCATGATTCAATTGGAAGGTGAATGGAATATCACTATGACTTCCATGACCTTTACATGGGATTTCTTCACATAGTAGAAGTAGGTGGAGAAGATAGTTGAATAATAGAAATATATCTTTGTTTTTCTTAAAGAGTTTCCTTTGCGCTAATAGGTCAAGAATTCAATTTATTTGATACTTTATGCACCTTTTCCTAATAACACAATATACATAAGATCCCTTCTAGATAATGAATAAACCAAACACCAGATTCAAGAGCTCATCTAAAAGGGTCATATTTGACTAAGCTCCTCACTTTGTGAAAGCTCATCTAAAAGGGTCATATTTGACTAAGCTCCTCACCTTATGTGAAAACCCACTATGTTGGTTCGTATGCATGGGACATGTTGACTTTCTATTGTCTTTGATTGAAAGACTTTGAAGAAAAACCCAGTTGTAAGAACCACACATCCACCCCTATTGACAATCTTCTTTGATCATCTATAAGTGCACTCTTTTTAGTAAGATTGATATAAAGTTAGGATACCACTAGGTACAAATTGAGAATCACATTCAACATTCCCTGAGAACCCTTCAGGAACACAAATTATATGCTAATCTAGAGAATTTCTCATTTGGAATGCATGGAATTTAGTCTTTGGGATACATCATGGATGAACATGGTGTGCAAGTGGATTCAACCAAGATCCAATTCATTTGTTATTGGATGGTCCTGATGACTCTAATAGTTCTTTGTAATTTCTTGGGACTCACCAACTTCCATCACAGGTTTGTTTTCAGGTTCTTATATATCCCTTGTCCCCTAATACAAGTGATCAAGGGTGGATCCAAATACATGTTCTTTTGGGTTAGTTCAAAACATAAATCATTCAAATATATAAAACATCACCTTTTCTCAAAACCAATACTCACTCTATCAGACCTGCAATAGCCCTTCAATATTGAGACAAATGATTCAGACTATGCACACCTATGAAGGATCGAAGACTAAGGTCTAGTTGTTCCATGTGTGCCTCCTTGGGTCACCCAACCTTTGGAAAGAATCGATCTTGTGACCAATTTCTGAGGCCAAAACTCTAAATGTCATGCTTGATCGAGGTGACTTAGTGGCCAATTCTAGGTTTTATCTACCCAAGGTGGTGATTGTGGGATGCAATTGCACCTCAATCATATTTTGAATGTTTTTTGGGAAATATCACCAATACTTCTAGGATATGCCCCCTTCACCCCTCATTATAAATGATTGCTCATCCCTTCAATAGAATCTCCTCAAGTGGGTTCTGGCCCTATTGTTGAGTTCTTTTTTGGAGGCCCAATGTTATTTGAGAGGAAGGACGATAAGTCTATTAGGACATGTGCATTTTATTTCCCCCCATGTGGATGATACCCTCAACCATCTTACATTGTTACTTTATTTATGTATGATTTCCATCATTCGATTACATAATGTTTTAAAAATACATTGTTGAGGTAATTTGCAAAGCTTTGGTTCTATTATTTCTCCTCACCACCACTTGCACACATCCACATATAGTCTAGCACCATAGGGGAACCACAACATCCTCGACAGTCTCGATGTTTTAGAAACCTCCCCCTAATTTTGGGAGGTGTCCCCAATTTGGCTGACACATCAACACAACCATAACATACACCACTAAGTTCCATAGTCCTAGTATCATCCTTACTTGGATTTACTTTGTTGTGCACCAATACCCAAACCAACTCACCCATTAGTCCTCCACCACAAGGAGGTGGAACCCAACCTTATTCACAAAGTACAAACTCCCAACCATCTTCAAAAGGAACATATTCTCAAACACATCATACCATGGATGGTACTCCCCCATTCATTCCATACTTGGAATCGATCAACATCCCAGATTTGACCAAATTGATGAATTATCCCATATTACATGATGCCACTTGGCTGAATATTCCTACCAAGTTGCCTTTCAATATTCCCAAATTTGAAGGAAAAATCAGAGAAGACCCATCTAATCACATCATGTATTTTCACTTGTGGTGTTATTCCAACAACATTATGGAATATTATGTTCACCTATGACTGTTCCAAAGAATGCTCACTGATCCCTATTCCAAATGGTATGCAGATGAAAAAGTGGAGTCCCAAAAAACCTTTGAGTCATTGGAAAAGGCCTTTTTATCCTTCTTCCAACTCCTAGTACGCCATGACATCGATTTGGAAATTCCATCTAAATTAAAACAAACTTTGGCCATCCATATCATTGATAATATTCATGAATGGAGAAGAAGGAGAATTATTTTCAAAGTAGATACCACCCCACAAAAGCGACTAGACTGGTTTCTCAAATAACTAGTCCCTCTCCTCACCAAATATGTCACTACTACTTTCCCTCAAAACGAAGATGAGGATATCACCAAGGCCCAACAATTTGACTTTATTTACTCTCAATCGAGGTATATTTATACAGTGTTACCCGATCCTCCTCACCCTCTACCATTTGGTAAAGAAAAACCCAGAACATCACATGATGTTGATGGGTTGATTGGGTCCATGGCCCATACACACCCACATGCTCAACTAATACCCACGTTTGGGAACACTCAATATCAACCACCATATGGAGGAACCCCCTATTATCCTCCTCCACCACCTCGACCAATATTCATGGCACTTCCTCCCCCCATAATGTAAGAACACATACCCGCACCCCCAAACTCTATGCATGTACCACACCTAGGCCCACCTCCAACCACATCATATCATGCCATCACTAGTGGGGTACTCTCCACTTCATATAATCAGTATGGTACTCCCCAAAATAATCCATACTACCCCTTCTCCGACCGGAGTAAATTTTATTCAACCTTCCCCTCTTCAACAAGTTCAAACATTCAAAAAATTGAACATATCCAACCCCCCTCATCAATCCAAAAAAAATAGGAGAAAGAGAAAGAATAAAAAATAGGGACAAGAGGGAAACCCCCAACAACCAAACCCCCTGTTGGGGGAAACCAAAATCAGGCTAACCAAAACCCCCAAGGGGGAAAAAATACTAGCCAACCAAGACAAGGGAGAAACAACAACCTTCGAACTAAATTCCCTTGCACATTATGTGGTGAGTATGTTCATTATACCCATAATTTCCCCCAAATTGTTGAGTACAGATAGATGAAAGAAAAAATGAATACCCAACAACCCCCTGCCTATCAAGGACCCTCGAAAATAACCCAAAATTATTTACAACCTCATACACTTGCAGTTCTCCAAAACCTGATTCCTCATCAGGGAGTTATTAATACTCAACAAAAAATAACAAACCCCTCACCACAAATGGGACAACATCCTAATCATGGGCCACCAAAAT
>SNQJ01S0029669.1:111870-127180 GCA_010110895.2 Picea sitchensis | reverse complement strand
CAAGAATTATGAGAGCATAGATCTTATAATATTCACAATCTATCTTGACAAAGTGGCTCATATAGCCAAGCTAACAATCTCCAAAGCTCAATCCAATCCAAGCTCCAAACTCAAAAGCTCAAAAGCTAATCTCATCCAAGCCAACTTTTTCCATGAGAGATCCTCTACGTTTATAAGCTAAAGAGGATAAGGTGAGGAGGTCAGGATGATCCCACCAAATCATGAAAGCGAGTAAGATCCAAACCATTCAGATGCCATCTCACCATGGAAGTTTCTCCTTCTAGAAGCATCGAGAAGATGCTTGTTTTTCCCATGTATGAGCATTCTCGCACCCTGCTTATAGAGAAACTTGCGAACCTCTTGCAACCCAACTATGGTGCAGCCTACGAGAATCAGGCATTCTCACACCCTAGCCATAGTGTAGCATGCAGAAACCATCTTTAATAGGGTTTTCATAAAGGAAAATGAAACTTCTTTTCTCATGAAAAGTTCTTCACCCTTCTTTCTTCAGGAACTCAGGCCACTGACCCCTCTAAAGACTACAGACATGTTTACATCATTAACGGTCATAGGGATGACAAAAATAATGTGTAACACTCACAATCATTGAAAAAAATAGCTATGTCTCTAGAGAGTCGATCACAACTATATTGATTTTTCCCCCACTCATCACTGCATTCCCTGAACAATGTTGTGTAGCCATCACTGCCACCATAACCCTCGATGGAATTTGTGGCTCGGGCACCAACTCCGCTCCCCAAAACAGGACCCCAGTGAAAAAATAGATATCCACATCAACTATAATCCATAGATCATATCCCCATACCTTAAAAAGATTCCACTTCAACCTCCACATACTAATAATAAAATCCAGGAGAACCTTCTGGGATCGAATCATTGAGCAGTTAAAGAATCTCAAAAGACCTGCACAGGCCAATCACCGACAGATATCCCGATCATCTCCCACTTCCCTCCACGGGGCATCCTAGTCTCTTTCTTTCCACTAGATTGGTATCTTGTACCTGTACCCAATCCAACAACAATTGAGTTAGTTTTCATCATCCAAAAAACTCAAAACATAAAAACAATATCAAAATTACCTCTCTATGAGGTTACCTCCTTCACAAACACACATCTACGCAACTGTCTACCAGACAGTCATGCACAACCTGTACAATTTTCCCCAGACAACAATGCATATCTTGTGTGGTTGTCCCCCATAAATCCATTTACATTTGGTACGACTATCCCCCCAACATCTGCGCACATTTTTTGCGGATGTCCCCCCGATAGTTGTGCAAATTTGGCATAGTTGTCCACCCAACATCCACACACATTTGGTGTGACTGTCTTCATTCCCTCCACTCCCATCAGTGTGCAAAAATCTCTCATATCCACGCACTTGTGTGTGAAAGATATTTCCACAGTCCTACACACTGTGTATGACTATCAAAATTAATCCCACACACATATGCATAGAAACCAACCTTTTTCTTGCGCAAACACTCCTATCCCCTCATAAAAACAATTGTACAACCATCTGTATGGCCCCCAACCCCATCCAAAACAACCCTAAAATATGCAAGAGGTCCCGACGACTTACCTGTCTCTCCCACAGGATGAATCTGAATCCTCATACCTTCGTACCATTCTGAAATGCACACAAATAAACTCTCATACCTTAACTTTCATAATTATAAATGATGAGGTATTATGGGCCCCACACCCATATATATGCCCCTTTCCCAATATTTAACACCCCCATTCAGCAGCTTAAGACCTCCATTTTTCACATAGTTTGTGGTACATAGATCCTGACCCTACCTTCTACGTCGTGCCATTCTCCATTTCCCATTTCCCATTTCATCAAAAATCCCCAGGCCACCATTTTTTGCACCCCAGGCATAGGTACACATGTTTCTTGTCCATTAATTATCAAATAATTATAATATATTTTTTTAATAAGATATTTTCCACATCGGGTATTTGGTTTTTGTATGTGCCGATACTTATCGTGTGCACCAATCATCACTTCAAACTTAGCCACCCTATGGCCCCTTCAGGTATATGTTCAAAACTTGCATGCACTCACACCCCCTGCAAACAATTTCATATCCAAGTTATACCCCTCGACATTTACCCTTATAATACTCACACCCAGTTCCACAGTACCATCACCTCGATTTCATTCAGGTACTATTAACCTGTAGTATTTCCACCTCCACGAGTTGTCCCACATATATTTACCCCTTGGCATATTGACACTTATGGTGTTCTGTCCATTAGGCTCAAGAGTCCTGGTAGCATTATACCCCAGAGTAAAAACCTCATACTTGTTCCTCATCTTCATCCTAACCACCCCAGTATGGACTCCCACATCATGTTTTTGGTTACATTAAATGCACCTCTACATTATCATTAACCCTCCACATCATCCAACATCAATTTCCCATTTGGAATATTATCCTCCATTCACCTACCTAGTACAAAAACCCACCAATGTCCCCCCTACTCTTCATAAATTACATTCCCCTACTTGTTCCCCATGAGGCCAAGCCATCCTTCACTAGGGTAGTTTTTAATGTACATGTACTTTCAACCCAATCATTCTTTATTTATTTGATAATTGTATAAGAATATTTCCAATTCCAACAAGTAGAGTACATTATTGCCATCGCAACTGATGGCGCCTTTTTCCTCGGCACATAGAAACCCATGCTGCCCTTGGTTCGGGAATTCCCATTTCATCACCATATTTTCAAAGGTATCCATATCATGGCCCAAATACCGACTATCACCAACACCCCTATCCTACACATATGTATTTTTACCCTTCATCCACTCCTTTGCAGTCTCACCATTCCATAACAGTTTACCCAATATCTGGTTGTCCCCCTAACACTAGATCACATTTTATGGTTGCTTCCATCATTCCATTTTCCCCCAAACAAGGGAATTTATCGAGTCCCATACATATTGACTATCATTCATGTCACCATTTTATCCATCTTCTCCTCCATTCATCCCCTAATCATGTTTGATCAAATCAATGCCAAGAATCCCTTTTGCTTCTTGCATTTGCACCCCTTCCCTGTCGACGTCAACACAAGATTTCAAGAATATTGCAATATATTGGCTCCCAATCCCTTATAACTGAGTAGTCTCGGATGACACATAAAGAGTCTTCATTTTTTTCTGATGTCATTGACCACCATGACATTCAACTTCAACAAAGTTTCATGTTACGGTGGGTCTTACTATGAGACCGTTGCAGTTTTCAGTAATTGACGAAGACCTCTAAATTTTCTATGTCATCAATCCATCTGAGTTATTCATACCTCAATCTAGAGCATGTTCAGTAATCAGAACCACTATCTTCCATTGTTTGATGCCCCTGAAGGCGTTGTAGACATCTACTTCATCAACAATATTCAGTTTATGTCATTTCATTTATGGTTTCATGACATGAGAATGGGGCATGCCTGCCTCATTTGTACACATATTTTCATTTCATATTTTTGGAGAATACTAGTCTCATTCAGAATCCCCTTTTCCTCCAATAGATCACTCTCACAGTTCCTCTCAGTAGTTGATACAACTCTCCTCTACTATGGAAATTTTAGCAAAATTAACATTGATGTGTTTTAGCTATACATATGATCCTAACCTCACACATCAAGGGACATATGTTATCACCAAAACATTTATCATAGAAATACAGACAATGCACGAAGAAACAATTAGCAAAGATACATCATACTTCCAATATTTACAAAACCAATTCTAAGCAAGGTGGACAAAACTATGCAAAAAACCCATAAAGTTGTGCACACTTCCAAAAACGCCAGTGCACACACATTCACATGGGCCAAAAGAACTCCAAACACGCACAATGTGCCATCCATGTGACTTTCCATGAAGAAACCTACATGGATGCATAAATGGCACATTTATGAATTTGGTTGGGCCTCAACCACTTCTAGGGTGATGTAATTCAAGACAAGACCCCAATATCGACCTAAAATATCATCTTGGGATGACTGAAAAGATGGGATGTACCTCAAAATCCTTCCCATTCTGATGAAGGAGCATTGCTCCACCTCAGCAACGCATCAGCTAGACAACACATCAGTGTGAATTCAAGGAGGGGAGAGGCGCCAACCCTCTCATTTTCCCCTCATTTTCAAATTTTAAAATTGTAATTAAATGCAATTAAATGTTTGTAAGGATGGAAGAGCCAAATCGATGCCTTTGTTTAGGGAGGAGATGATGTCACCTTTAATGGTTGATAGGCTGATGAATATCTAGATCCGATTCAGACTAGATAGCCATTGAATGCAATTAATGAGAGTAGGTAGATGGAGGGAGATCTCTAGAAGCCCCTCTTTTGTAAAATATATTTTTATCTGATTTCATTAAGATAGATTAGATATAGAATGTAGAGTAGAGGAGAAGAGGAGGAGAGAACGTTGAGACTCTGTTGCAGTCCAGCCTTTGTAAACATCTGTATAGACATTAAGAGATAATACAAAAGCAGTTTTCGTGCATACGATTATGTGTGTGTTTATATGTTTATGAATGAATGTCATCTGTGTGTTTATGGATGTATGTTGTAGATGTATGAGTAGTTTCCATCTACATGGATAGATATAATTTCTTTATCTGTGAGTTTTTTTTAAATCATTCTGGGTTCTTTAGGCTAAGTGAAAGAAGTGCACATATGAATCTCAAATCGAGTTTAGGAAAGAACGTTCTAGGAGGGCACACAAAGATAGTTTGCAGACTCAAAAGGAGATTCAAGGTTATTGAATATCTTGGAGGAGAGACTGTGCAAAGGAGGCAGAGGGAGAACAAAATTGTTGAGGATTCTGTAGAGCTTTGCTAGAAGGGCATCAAGAAGGTGCAAGTGTGCACAAGGTGAACTCTGTTTCGAGTTCTAAGAAGAGAAGTGTCAAGGACAAGACACTCACAGAGTTGTTGAACACTCTGGAGGAAGACCTGTGCAAGGAGTGCACAAGGCCAACACTCAGAAGAAGTGTTGAAAGACAACCATCTGAAGGTCAGTCAAAGCGTAAGGAGTGCACGTAGAAGCAAACTTATTTCAAGTTTGAAAGCTCAATAAGACGAGCACAGAGCATGCCAGGAGGGCACTAGAAAGTCTTTTGGAAGACGTAGAAGGGTAGAATCCCTTGGGATACTGAGAAAGTTTGAGAATCTTAGAAGAGATAGTGCAAAGAGTGCATGAGAGTTGGAATTATTCCGAGTCTCGAAGCTCCAAAGGAGTGTTTCAAAGTTGCACGCAGAGATCAATTGTGCATCAAGGCAAGGTCAAATCCCATTGAAAAAAGCTTAGGAGGAGAAATGAAGACGATACCTAAATTCATTGGGCTCGTAGAAGGATCAAAGGTCGAAGCCTTTGAGCACTTATAAATTTATTCCAAGTCGGGAGAAAGTGCAAGATCAGGAGGAGGAGTGACAACTGCCATCAGATCAGATGCAAGGAGGAGATATGGACCGTTGGATTCATGCCCACACATTAAAATAAGAGTGCATAGGAGAACAGATCCTAGCCATCAGATATGGGTATGAAGGACCAACAAATGTTGGATCCAGAGGTAAGTGCATGGGCCTTAACCCTTTTGGAAGTGCACAGGAGAGTGGACTTGCGAAGTCCTGGAGTCCCGAAGGCAGTGGGACCATTTATCGTCAAGGTTGACAAGTGGGAGAATATCCGAGAGTTTGAGGATTCAAAATTTGGAATATTTGGCGATGACTGCAGTCGAAACAGCTGAAGCATGGAGTCCCAAGCGCCTAGGAGATTAAGCCCTGGGTCATATCCCGAGGTCACATAAAAGGAGAGCGTGGACCATAGATCTGGTCCTAGAGGAATTTGTCGATTCGAAAATTAGGAAAAAGGGACCAGGAAGCTCGCAAAATATTCGAAGCACAAAGTCACAAAGGGAGATGGCCCACAGTTGTAGTCTGTGGTCATGTGAGAGGAAGGGGATTATCCAGGAGAGATAGCACCCATTGGCATTGAGATTTTAATAACGCTAAGGAGAGGGCCTGCAAATGCCATACGACCTGCGCCAGAGGAGGAAGGGGGATTGTGTAAGTTGATTTGGGTTCAAAAAAGAGCTCAAAGAGTCAATCTGACTCCTTGATGTGAATGATCCTAGACCGGGAGGTCAGAAGCCCCAAGGGGAGAAGGGGGGGGTCTGCATCAAGGAGAAGAAACTCACAGAGTTATGTGTCAAGGATAAGACACTCACAGAGTTGCGTGTCAAGGAGAAGACACTCACAGAGTTGTGTGTCAAGGAGAAGACACTCACAGAGTTGTTGAACACTCTGGAGGAAGACCTGTGCAAGGAGTGCACTAGGCCAACACCCAAAAGAAGAGTTCAAATAAAACCATCTGAAGGTCAGTCAAAGCGCAAGGAGTGCACGTAGAAGCAAACTTGTTTCAAGTTTTAAATCTCAGGAAGAAGAGCACAGAGCATGACAGGAGGGCACCTGAAATTATTTTGGAAGATGCAAAAGGGTATAATACCTTGGGATACTGAGAAAGTTTGAGAATCTCAGAAGAGATAGTGCAAAGAGTGCATGAGAGTCATAATTATTCTAAGTCCCAAAGCTCAGGAGGAGTAGGTCAAAGTTGCACGCAGAGTGTAAGTGTGCAACAGGGAGATCTCAAATCCCATTGACAAAAGCTTAGGAGGAGAAATGCAAAAGAGACCCAAAGTCACCGGGCTCACAAAAGGATCAAAGGCTGAAGCCTTTGAGAACTTAAAAATTTCTTCCAAGTCGGGAGTGACAACTTCCATCAGATTAGATGCAAGGAGGAGATATGGACCATTGGATTCATGTCCAGACACTCAAAGAAGAGCGCAGAGGAAAGAAAATCCTAGCCATCATATCTGGGTACAAAGGACCAACAACCATTGGATCCATAGGTAAATGCATGGGCCTTAACCCTTTTGGAAGTGAATAAGAGAGTGTACTTGTGAATTCATGGATTCCTGAAGGCAGTGGGATCGTCCATCATCAAGGTTGACAGGTGGGAGCAAATCCGAGAGATCGAGGATTCAGAATTTAGAATATTTGGTGATGGTTGCAGTCGAAACAACCGAAGTCTGGATTCCGCAGCACCTAGGAGATTAAGCCCCAAGTCATAGCCCAAGGTCACATAAAAGGAGAGTGTGGACCGTAGATCTGGTCCTAGTGGAATTCGCCTATTCAGAAACCAGGAAAAAGGGAGAAGGAAGCTCACAAAATCTCCGAAGGGCAGAGTCACGAAGGGAGCTGGCCCACGGTCGCAGTCCGTGGTCATTTGAGAGGAAGGGTCTTAGCCAAGAGAGCTAGTGCCCATTGGCGTTGATATTTTAACAATGCTAAGGAGAGGGATTGCGAGCGCCATACGACCTATGCACCAGAGGAGGAAGGGGGCCTATGTAAGTTGATTTGGGTTCAAGAAGGAGCTTGAATATTCGATCTGACTCCTTGATGTGAACGATCCTAGACCGGGAGGTCAACAACCCCGAGGGGAGAAGGGGGGGGTCTACATCAAGTGGTATCAGAGCACAATTTTCTTCTATAGATTTCAGGCGAAGGATAAGCTGGAGATTCTCTCAGTTACAGAGTGAAAAAAAAACTTTCCAGGAGGGTAGGTAGAGGGTGAAGATGGCTACTGAAGGTCGTAAGCATGGTCAAGGCAAGGACCATCAGTAGAAAAGAAAATAAGAGATGGATAAGGAGCTCGAAGAAATAAGGGAAGAGATGGAGAGGCTTACATTGAAGATGTAGCAGGAGTCAAAGGCACGCTGGACATATGAATGGAACTTGAAGAGGAAAGCTAAGTGGCATGTCCAAAAGTTGTTGGCCAAAATACAACAACAAGATTTGAGGAGGTGGCTGAGGTATGACAAAAACCTCAGTGACACAGAAGAGGAGTAGGTTTTCATTTGTGAGACAGATATTGGAAGAAGATTCAGTTATGAGGAGGAGAAGAGATCAGAGAATATCATAGAATGCCAGGAGGGAAGAAGAGAAATCCCATATTTCCAGGTGGGAAAAGGAGAAGAGATGAACTCAGAAGTGAGTTCGGATAAAAAAAAGAGTGGTGACAAAGGAAGATCAGAAATGTATTCTAATTATTGGGGGAATTGAGATATCCCTACCAAACAACCTAGTTGAGGCCAGAGCATGTGTTGCAGATGAAACAGTAGAAGAAAGACAACCAACAGTGACTATCATAGATGAGGAGAAGGATCAGACACTGCGGTTTTCACCAACATAAGGAGAAGCTCATTCAGAGGAATGGCTCAAAACTTTCAGCTAGGAAGATGAACAGGAGATGACTGCAACATTGAAGCCTACAACAGAAGAAGAAGAAGACAACATAGACTTTATTTATCTGTATGAAGATTTGGAATCCCTAGAGAGAAGGGTGATAATGCAAATCCAACACATCCAACATATCAGGTTGGAAAAAGGTGAAGGATCATACCAGCCCAAGGAGCAATTGGAGGGAGATGGATTCAAACCAATCCAAGGAGAACTGACAGAAGGCAATCTGTCAGAGGCATTAGTTGAGCAACAACTCAGTGATGAGACTGCAGAACTAGAGTATGCAATAGAGTGGAAAGCTAAGGCCACGAGAGATGGAGAAAACAATAGGGGGATCGAGTTGATCAACCCATTGACAAGGAGGAGTTGCAGCTGAGAAGACTGCATAAGGAGAACCAACCACTCGAGAAACTAGACGAGGTGATTGAGGAGGTCAGAACAATGATGTTGAGGTTAGCACAAGAATATATCAACGAGGAGAAGATGAACAGAGGAGAGCCTATCAGAGAAACAGGGCAACAACAACATCAGAGCAGTGGAGCAGGAGGACAATTCCAAAGGAGAGCTTGGGATCCAGGGGGATTTCAACATTAGAGAAGGGGAACTCATTAGAAGGAGCTCATGATTTTTTCACAACAGTGGAGTATGATGTAGGAGAATCGCTCCACCTCAGCAATGCATTATCTAGACAACACATTAGTGAGAATTCGAGAAGGGGAGAGGCACCGACCCTCTCATTTTCCCCTCATTTTAAAATTTTAAAATTTTAATTAAATGAAACTAAATGTTTGTAAGGATGAAAGAAACAAATAGATGCCTTTGTGCAGGCATGAGATGATGTCTCCTTTAATGGCAGATAGGTTGATGAAGATCTAGATCCGATTCAGAGTAGATAGCCATTGAATGCAATTTAATGCAATTAATGAGAGTAGGTAGATGGAGGGAGAGCTTGAGAAGCCCCTCTTTTGTAAAATATATTTGTATATGATTTCACTAAGACATATTAGATCTAGCATGTAGAGTAGAGGAGAAGAGGAGGATAGAACACTGAGACTCTGTTGCAGTCCAACCTTTGTAAACATCTGTATAGACATTCAGAGATAATACAAAAGCATTTTTTCCTGCATATGATTCTGTGTGTGTTTATATGTTTATGAATGAATTTCATCTGTGTGTTTATGTATGTATGTTGCATATGTATGAGTAGTTTCCATCTGCATGGATATATATAATTTCTCTATCTGTGAGTTTTGTTAAATCATTCTAGGTTCTTTAGGATAAGTGCAATGAGTGCACATATGAATATCGAATCACATTCAGGAAATAATGTGCCAGGAGGGCACACCAGGATAGTTTGCAGACTCAAAAGGAGCTTCAAGGTTATTGAATACCTTGGAGGATAGACTGTGCAGAGGAGGCACAGGGAGAACAAAATTGTTGAGGATTCTGTAGAGCTCTGTAGGAAGGGCATCGAGCAGGTGCAAGTGTGCACAAGGTGAACCCTGTTTTGAGTTATGAGAAGATAAGTGTCAAGGAGAAGACACTCACAAAGTTGTTGAACAATCTGGAGGAAGTCCTATGCAAGGAGTGCACCAGGAAAACACTCAGAAGAAGTGTTGAAAGAAGACCATCTGAAGGTCAGTCAAAGTGCATTTAAGAGAACTTGTTTCAAGTTCAAAAGTTTAGGAAGATGAGCGCAGAGCATGCCAGGAGGGCACAAAAAAGTATTTTGCAAGACACAAAAGGGTAGAATCCCTTGGGATACTGAGAAAGTTTGAGAATCTCAGAAGAGATAGTGCAAAGAGTGCACGAGAGTCGAAATTATTCCGAGTCTCGAAGCTTAGGAGGAGTAGTTCAAAGTTGGACACAGAGCACAAGTGTGCAACAGGGTGAGGTCAAATCCCATTGACAAAAGCTCAGGAGGAGAAACAAAGACGAGACCCAAAGTCACTGGTTTCACATAAGGATCAAAGGTTGAAGCCTTTGAGCACTTAGAAATTTCTTCCAAGTCAGTAGAAAGTGCAAGCTCAGGAGGAGGAGTGATAACTGTCGTTAGATCAGCTACAAGGAGGGGATCTGGACCATTGGATTCATGTCTAGACACTCAAATAAGAGTGCAGAGGAGAACATATCCTAGCCATCGGATCTGGGTACGAAGGACTAAAAACCATTGGATCCATAGGTAAGTGCACATGTATTAAATCTTTTAGAAGTGCACATGAGAGTGGACTTACGAAGGCCTAGAGTCTCAAAGGAAGTGGGACTATCCATCATCAAGGGGTATAGGTGCGAGCATATTTGAGAGTTTGAGGATTCAGAATTCATAATATTTGGTGACGACTGTAGTTGAAACAATTGAAGCCTTGATTCTGAAGCGCCTAGAATATTAAGCCCTGGGTCATAGCTCAAGGTCACATAAAAGGAGAGTGTGGACCGTATATTTGGTCCTAAAGGAATTCACCGATTCAGAAATCAGGAAAAAGGGAGCAGGAAGATCGCAAAAGCTCCGAAGCAAGGAGTCGTGAAGGGAGCTTGCCCGCGGTCATAGTTTGTGGTCATGTGAGAGGAAGGGGCTTAGCCAAAAGGGCTAGCACCCATCGGCATTGATATTTTAACAATGATAAGGAGAGGGCCCATAGGTGCCATTCGACCTGCACCAGAGGAGGAAGGGGGCTTGTGTAAGTTGATTTGGGTTCAAGCAGGAGCTCGAAGAGTCGATCTGACTCCTTGATGTGAACGATCCTAGACCGGGAGGTTAGCAGCCCCAAGGGGATAAGGGGGGCGTTTGCATCACATTCACACCTAGAGCAAGCTACCAAATACCTATTTATGACTATATAAATAGAGGGCCATTGTATGCACAAAAGGAAGAAGTCATAGCATTTTTATGTTTTCCAAATACTCCTGGAGAAGCCATTTGTTCTCTTAAGAATAGATTGGGAAAGTATAGCATAGGGAAATCTTTTCACCTATTGGGAAGCTTTTCAATAGAGTTCTTCACAATTGTAATTCAAAATAGGAGAGTAATATCTTTACTTTGAGGGATTCAAGAGACCTCCCTAGGAGGAATAGGGGATTCATAAATCTCACATTTATCCTCTTGGTGTTCTCAATTTCAAACACCATTCTCTATTAGATAACCACTCTTGGTGTTCAATTTCATGCATCCCTTTTAAATGTTAGCTTTGTTTAGTTTCCATTTTTTATTATTCCTATCTTGCTTTATTTCTTTCTTTATATCTTGTGGGTTCACTAACCTAATAACTATTGTTCCTTGTTTCTTTGTTGGATTACCAAGGCAATAAAAGGGGTCTTTTTTTTCTCACCTTTGTGATCAAAATGCCCAAATAGTCATGCTCATGGAATTTTCTATAGTGGAATGGGACATGTTCACAATCTAGAGTTTGAATCCACTCCACATATTAGAAGAGAATACTAATGGATTCTGATAGGGAATTTGTGACATTCATGTATACACATATCCTTTCATATGAGGTGTATCTCCCTTGCTTGGTAAACTCTGAGATCTTGATGAAGGAACCCATTGAGTTTCCAATCCCTTCTAATGTCTCAAATTCCCAGAATCCTTGATGTAGGGAATACATTTGAATCCAAACCGAAGCTTCCGTGAAGGTTTCCTAGATAGGGATGAAGCATTGCATTCCTGTTCAAGAATTTTCTATTGATCCTTGAAACACGTGAATGTAGATGTGAAGAACCCTTTTGATCCTAGTTTTAGATCAACATGGACTTTGGTTTTCCACCTGGAATTTACCCATCTAACTAGTTCCTTCTTGGAGGGACATAAACCCATGAATCTACTTGTGATACATGATCTTTCATGTATTTTGTATAATTATCAACATTGGGTGAGGTTACTTCATACCTTAGGTTATCCTTGGATTTGGCCAAATAGTGGTTCCTTAGTTTTTTGGTGTTTTCCCTAGCTATGAACTCTCCTTGTCAGGTCTAGATTCCTTGCCAATATTTTCCCTTGACCCTCCCATTATGGGGGAAAAGGGGTAGGTAGAGGCCTTCCTAGTGACTATTTACTTGAAGGATCATAGATCTTCTTATGGGCTACTAGAGGTTTGTATGGTGGCTAATTCAAGTGGGATTGCCACTGTCCTAAAGACTGCAGCCACACCATAGAGCTTCTACTTCAGGTAGTATAGGATATGCAAAGTGTTGATGCAGTCTACATAGATAGATTCGGCTAGGGTTGTAGAGATAGGGATCAAGGTTGGAGAGGTTGTATTCCTATAAATTTTCCATCTATAGCTATATTGTATAGGTTACAATTTTTCAATTAATAATATTGGGATTTTTTGTACATTCTCTTGTGAGTTATTTTGTTGTGATAATTGATACACATTTACTTTATGTTTATCTAAAATTGTTTTTGTTGACATATGAAAGATACTAAACTTAATTGTAGTGATATTATTAATATTTTTTTTTGTTATTCATTATGAATTAGTGCATGAAAGGTGCAATCTACAACCTCTATAACAGGAAATAATTTTGTTGTACTAAGTTGGATAGGTTATATAACCCAAAATTAGAATGGTATTACTGATGAGTTATTTAGTAAGGTTGGTAGTGCTTATGAAAGTGTGCAAAACATTGATAATCCTATCTTGGAAAGGATCATGATTGCACATGAGTTCAAATGTGCAAGATATTTCCTCCTCATTTCCAATAAGAACATCTAGGATCTTAGAAGGAGGAAGGAAGATTTGTAAGGGGAAACATGATGGCATTGTTCGCGGTTTGTAAGACCATAAGTTTGAGTTATCTATGACCGAAAAACCCCACCAGAATATATCCCTTTCAGCATCACCTTCTTACGCAAATGAAATCTCACCCAAGGTATCTATTAGGACTGCAAGAACTAGGTTTATGTAGTAGTGAGGGAATGGGAGGTGACCATTAAGTTTATTATTCCTTATTATTCATGTGTGCGTAATTCTGTCCTTGTTCCTTATTAACTAATTAGTGATTTAGATTCATACCATCAATTGATTCCATTTTACCACATAACTCGTTACAGTAACAGTCATGATTATTGCGCAATGATTATGCATAACACCGATCTAATCTAATGAGCTTAAAACAAAATCCATAAGCATTCATATAACAAACATGTAACACAATATGTATCATGGTTCACCAAAATATGGACTACATCCACAACAACTGGTTTCTTTATTCGACGTTTTTTAATTGCTTCTAGCTTGCACACTGTGCATATAAAGATATGTCATGATTATCTTTCTTCCCTCCTATCCTAGCCACTATGCAGTGCAAGCCTCTCTCTCTACATCATATCTTACATTCAAACATTGATTCCTCTCTTTTACAAACTAGAACTGACAATCAGGAACAATGACCCTAGAATCCCAAAAGAAGAACAACCAACCAACCAACCCATATTCTCCCAATTCGTTACATATTTATACATAAAATCTAGGGCTTAAAACCCTACTTGGTTCCTCCCAAAACCCTATTACATTGCATGACAACTCCAATTAACTGGTTGGTTGGATGCTTTCACTTGATTTTTTGTCTGGATGCTACTTTTTCACTTTGATTACTTGTTTTTTCCTGCTTTTGTGCGTCCTTCCATATTTAGCATGTCGAGATGTCATCCTTCCTCTTTTCCTACTTTCTTCTCCTACATTATTCTATGCTTTATTTTGCTTATTTGGATTTTATCTTTCTCACTGCGCGATGTACTTCTGGATGGGTCTTCACTACTCATTTTACTTCTGGATGTGCCTCAACTGCACACTCCCTAGCCTTCCTTATTCTCATGCGCACCTCTTTTGCAAACTTCTTCTATACTTAGGATTTTTATCAAAATTATATCCCAAAACTTATTGTCCAACAAAACAAAAGAATAATAATAACAATAATGAAAAGGGAAAGGATTCAAATAACCATTGTGACCATCACAATAGAGATGGCCATTCAAGATTGTTATTAGAAGTTAAATATTTATTTTTATTCTAAGAACCATAATATTATAGGCATGGATTGAAATAATATTATAGGCATGGATTGAAATAGATATTAAATTGGATGTGGATAAAAATATTTTTGCACCACAATGTAGAGAGAGAAAAACATGGGCATCCTTTATAACAGGGAAGATAAGAATATGACATAACTCATCCATATTAAGATTTTGGTCAAGAAGACCAAAGTGGATGACCACTTAGACTTTGGTTCACATGAAAACAATGTAGAAAAGGAACTAATAAGTAAAATTGGATTAAATATACATGATCATTTGTTATACAGTTATTTTCCACCTGATCACTTGATGGGCATCATCTAGGGGTTATCATTCTGAAACACTGAATTATACCACTTATCCCCTGAGTTTACAATCCTTTTTTTTCTAGTTGTTGGTTGTCCCTTTACAACCCATGACCAAAAAGTGTTGGTTTCTCCTTGTCCTCTTTCAAAGGGTGATCGATCGCTCCCTGTGATCATGCAGGGTGCGACTGGGTCTGTTACTCCCTATTTAGAATTGGTTTTAAAGAGATGAGATTAAACATCGGATATTTTGTGGTTCGACCTCAAAAAGATTCTTATATTACGCATTTTTATCCTATATATATTAACCTTTTATATTATCTCTATTATCCTGTATATTGAGGGCCTCTCACGGGAAAAGGGGAGAGAAAAAGAGAAAGAGAAAGAAAACTTATTCTGGTTGTTTGATTATAGAGCTTGGGTAAGGAACTTGGGAAAGGACAACATCAACTTCCTTGATTGTAAGTTTTAAACCATTTTTTCATTAATATAATGATTTTCCTCCTTACTTGATTGTATGTAATTGTTATAATATTTGTACGGAATTGATATTCTTATGTTATGTCACTAGATCTATTATCCATTTATACATGATTCGTTTGATATTGTGAAAGGTTTCTTTGTCTGTGTGTGTGTGTGT
>SNQJ01S0029669.1:60010-103000 GCA_010110895.2 Picea sitchensis | reverse complement strand
TGAATCAATATTGGTTAATTATTTAAATTTTTAGTAATTTTAACTTATTAACAACAATTGATCAACAACAGTAAACTTGAATATAAAATCAATGCATTAATACAAG
This sequence comes from Picea sitchensis, assembly GCA_010110895.2. Taxonomy (NCBI): domain Eukaryota; kingdom Viridiplantae; phylum Streptophyta; class Pinopsida; order Pinales; family Pinaceae; genus Picea; species Picea sitchensis. The sequence continues at coordinate 102,894 of SNQJ01S0029669.1, read as the reverse complement.
TTACAATAATGATTGGGAGACATCAATCTCCTTGTTCAGGGCTTCAACCCTAGGAAACACCAACTCCCTTGTTTTAGGGCACCAACCCTAGGAAGCACCAATTTTGTTGTTTAGGGAACCAACCCTAGGAAGCATAAACTTCCTTTCTTCAAACTTTAATCAGTAAAGGAAATTATTTCTTCGACTTTCTTCCTTGGACTCTGCACTTGTTTATGATCTTCTGATGTAGACCACATCGCCACTTTCCTTTCACCTTGTTTATCTTCTTATATACTTTCCAAAAGGTAAAATGTTGAACCATTGTGTCTTTTAGAAATGAAACATTTCACCCATTCATTTAATTATCACAAATGGTGATTTCATTAATTGATTTCCATACACAAAATTAGACATTGATTTCGTACAAAGATTATGGTTGTTGGAAACAAATTTTACAATTCTACGACATGGGTTTTGTGCATAACATGCCAAATTAGCTAACAAGTGTAAATTTTTCCTAGAACATGTGCGAGGTGGCCGACAAGTATGAATCTTTGAAAGAAACTTGCTCAAATGTTCCTTTTTTTGTCGGATGCCAGATCGAATTCAGTACATTTTACCTTTTCATGAATGTCCAAATCGACCTCCATATATATTTTTTGTTGGTGACTATTTAAACTCAAATTGAAAACATTTTACTTGATGGGGTATATTAAAATCAGTTCCCTCTCAATTGCTAGTCACTAAATATTCGACTTCGTCTTCACCCTTTTTCGTAGTTTCTTCCTCTTTCGACCGACAAATATCTTTTTGGTTGACTCAACTAGAATAAATTTTGACTTGAGTATTCGATTCCGGTCCACCCAACTTGCTTCAACCTCGACCCGACTTGTATTTCCCAATTTAATTTTCCTTCAACTTCGACCTTTAGGTTACTTCTTTCTTGGACTGAATCGACTTAGAAGGAAACCAACTTGTGTAATTCAACTTTGGTGGTCATGACTTGCTTCAGTTTCGATTTCGACTTCGGATTTGATATTTGAATTCTTAGATTTCAAATTCTTCTACTTATCCAACTTCGACCTTTGACTTCCTTTACTTATCTCACTTCGACCTTCGACTTCTTTGAACTCTTCAATTTCGACCCCCGATTTCTTTGACTTTGAATTTCGACTTTTTCAACTTCTTCAACTTCAACTTCTTGCTGAGATGTTTATACCAAAATTCTTGATATCTATTGCATTTTATTGAAACACTCGACATTGATATTTTCTCCTTTCATTTATATAGTCATCTTGACCAGTTTAATTATTTCTACTCGACTTAGGGTTTGAATGGTAGAGACTTTTCTTGTTGAAACTTTTATGCCAGACTTATTGACATCTACTTGATTTTTTTGTATCAATTCCAATACCAACTCCATTCCCAAAATTGACCATATTTTTCCTCTTTGTCATCAATTCCAGCCCCATAATACTATATCCAACATTCTCCCCCTTTGGCATTGATGGAAACAAAGTAACACTCTCTATTTTTAATTAGGTTTTGACTGCTTATCCCCCCCCTTTGACATCAATGACATAAGAGATATTTCTTCGTTCCCCCTAAGGAAATGCTCCCCTTGAGGTGATGTTCCCTCTATCCATGTGTTTCTTTCTTCTTATGAAACTTTTTTAGTTTTAATGAGGTATGGGAATTACTCCTAATTTATGCCTAAGATTTTCAAAGGTGCTTCTTGGTAGAGGTTTTGTAAAGATGTCTGCTATTTGTTCTTTTGTGTCTACATATTCTAATTTCACCACTTTTTGAGTAACTTGATCTCTTAAGAAGTGATATTTGATTGGGATGTGTTTGGTTTTAGAATGCATTACAATATTTTTAGAGATATTTATGGAATTAGTGTTATCACAGTTAATAGTAATGGGATGATCATATCTTACTTGTAAATCTTCTAATGTTTGCTTCATCCAAAGAATTTGTGTGCAAAAAGATGCAACATCAATGTATTCTTCCTCTATTGTAGACAGTGACGTGGATGTTTTTTTCTTACTTAGCCATGCTACCATGCATTCTCCTAGAAAAAATGCTCCTCCATTGGTGCGTTTCCTATCATCTATACTACCAACCCAATCTACATCAGTGTATCTAGTTAAAGTGAAGTATTTATCTTTTGGATACCCTAATCCAATTTCTAAAGTGCCTTTTGTAAATGTGTTGAACTTGCACATAATAGATCTAGATAGAAAATGACATACATAATTTGTAGAGAAAATATGAGAAAAGAGAAGCACGAGAGAAAGAATAAAAAAATTCTCATTAACCAAATGAATGAATGATAATTTACACATGATATACTCTATATAACTCAAATAATACGCACTGGTGGAGAATCCAATGTGACATAGTGGTGGTATAGAGTGATATGGACACACACCAACAATTACATGAGTAAATTTCCACCTAGTCTAATCTCTCAGGCAGTTACGGGAGTGAACTGCCACCTAGTCTGAGTTAACTAGTCTCTCAGTCTTCAGTTAACTAACTGAAGTAGATTGAAGTGAGGAGGAGATCAAGGAATCATGAGTAATGCACTAGTCTGGTGATAATCCCAAGGACAATGTACATTAGCTGGTGATGACCCCAATATGACATCTAGACTCCACTCAACTGATCAAACTGAAGTATGAACTAAAGAGAATATTCTCCTAGAGGAATATTCTCCCTAAACTATAGGAGACTGAATAATTACTAATAAACATAGGTAAAACCTTAGGAAAAAGAAATGCTAGGTGTGTGTGAAGTATCTCCAACACCTTTAAGATATATGAATATCCTCTTTACTACTTTTAAGTGAGTTTCTTTAGGTGCAGATTGAAATCTTCCCACGAGTCCTACAACCTGCATGATGTCAGGTATTTTTGCTGTTGAATAGAACAGACTTCCAACCATTGATATGTACATAGTTTGGTCGACTTTTGGTGAGTCATATTCTAGGCTTAGTTTACATCCAGTGACCATGGGAGTACTCATAGGTTTATTGTCTTCCATTTGGAATTTATTTACCATTTCCTTGATATATTTGGCTTGGGAAATGAATATTCATTTTTCCGTTTGAGTTACTTGTAAACCTAAGAAGAAGGACAGTTCTCCCATCATAGACATTTCAAATTATTCTTTCATTTTGGTTGAAAACTTTCTTCTTAGTATAGTAACATTACTTCCATATATGATGCCATCTACATATACCACCACAATAATCATGTTTTGATCCTCAATTTTGATTTATAAGTTGTTGTCAGTAGTCCTTCTCTTATATCCTTGTTTTTGAAGGCACTGATCAAGCCTTGGGAACCATGTTCTGGGGTCTTGTTTAAGACTATACATGGCCTTTTTTAGCTTGCACAAATAGTCCTAATTTTTTGTTAACATTAATCCTATTGGTTTCTCAACATAGACTTCTTCTTCTAATGTTCCATTAAGGAATACTTACTTGACATCCATCTGATAGATTTTGAAATTTCTGAAGAATGCAAATGCGAGCAACATTCTGATGGCATCAAGTCTTCCTACTGGAGAAAAGGTTTCTTCAAAATAAATAACTTCCACTTGGGCATATCCCTTTCATATTAATCTGGCTTTGTTCTTTATGATGTGCCCATTTTCATTGAGTTTGTTCTTGAATATCCACTTAGTTCCTACCACATTCTTGTCCTTGGGTCTTGGAACTAGTTCCCAAATCTGGTTCTTGTCTATTTGGTCTAGTTCTTCATCCATTGATTTTAACCAATATTTACTTTTGTTGGATTCTTTAAATGACTTAGGTTCTATCTGGGATAACATTTCTTGTTCTGAATCAAATGTGAGTTTCCTTCTTGTTTCCACTCCTGCATTTTTATCTCCGATAATATGACTTTCAGGATGATTATTTTGAACCCTTTTTGATGGGGCTTTTGGCAAGGGTGTTTCTTCATCATCTTAATCATCAGTGTGGGGTTCATCTTCTTGAGGTTCTTCATCAACTTCTTCATTATGATCTTATCCATCACTTATATCATCATATGTTGATATGTCTTGGGGTATGACTTGTCTTAACTTTAGATCATCTATATTTACATTGTCACTTTCCACCATTTTATGTATTCTTAGGTTATAACATCTATAAGCCTTTTTGTTAGGTTAATATCCTATAAATATGCCTTCATCTGATATTGGGTCATATTTCCCTAGATTATACTCATCATTTTTAATGTAACACTTACCTCCAAAGACTTTGAAGTGTTTCACTGATGTTGGCCTACCAAACCATAGTTCATAAGGTGTTTTTTCATGGTTGGGTCTAAATTGTGCTCGATTGAGTAAGTGAACTGATGTGTATATTGCATCTCTCCAAAAATTATATAGAAGTTTGGCTTCATTCAACATGGTTCTTGCAGCTTCTTGGACAGTTCTATTCTTCCTTTCAACCACTCCATTATGTTGAGGAGTCCTAGGATATGAAAATTGTCTTTTTATTCCATCATCTTCACAAATCTTAATGAAATATTTAGAGGTGAATTCTCCTCCATTGTCTGATCTCAAACATTTAATTTTGAGATCTATTCATTTTCTACAAAGGATTTGTATGCCTTAAATTTTTCAAAGGCTTCTGATTTATCCTTTAGAAAGTATACCCATGTCATTCTTGTGTAGTCATCAATAACCAACATAAAGTAATGTTCTACATGTATATTTTTATTTCTAGTAGGACCACATAGGTCAGTGTGAATAAGATCCAAGGGTCTTGATGAAGAATTCTCTTTTGTCTTGAACCTGACTTTTTCCTGCTTTCCTATTTGACAATGTTTACAAATAGAATTTGAAGGATTTATAATATTTGGCAGATCCATTATTGCCTCCTTCTTATTGGATTTGATTAAGTTGTCAAAGATTATATGTCCCAACCTTCTATGCCATAGACAAATTTCATCTTCTTGACCTAAACATCATTTTTCTTCTCCTTCCATGTCAAGGATGTACACATTGTTGGATGTTCTTGGTGCAACTGCCACTAGCTTCCTTGTATATTCTCTTCTTATCTCACATTTCTGGGAATAAAAGGTAAGTATGTGACCTTGATCACATGATTGAATTACACTTAGGAGATTAGGCTTAAGATTTTCTACTAAAAGTACATTTTTTTCTTTGGCCTTGTAAATCCTTAGGCTAATAGTGCCTTTTCCAAGTATCTTGGCTGACACATTATCTCCAAAGGTGGATTTTCTTTTTTCTTTCTTTGTTAACTTGAGAAATTTGCTTTGATCACCAGTCATGTGTTTAGAACATCCACTGTCTATATACCACAAACATCCTTTTTTTTTGGCATACATGGCTACTTTATAGTTTGTTTTCTCTACTTGCTTTTTCTTCAATACTTTTTTATTGTTGGGAATATTTATCTCTTTGACATACTTTGAAAATCTACATTCACTGGCTTCATGTCCATAATTATTTCATTTGAGGCATTCCCTATTGTAATATTGTAATGGAGAGAACAAATTATAGTTTTTTATTATCTGTATTGAACTTCTGACTTCTTTGGACATCTTTTGGATTGTGCCTTCTATAAGATTTACAATGTACTTCTTTGCATCCAAAATTATTACAGGAATAACAATATCCAAGGAAGATATATTGATATCTATTAGAGGGATTTCTTCTGGTGATTGTATTCTTCTTGTCATATTTTTCTTTAGTAGGGGGTATTGATTTCTGTTTATTTGGGATGGTCTCCAATGGAATCATCCTTGCCTTATTATCTTCTCTTCTTAAGGGGATTTTAAGAGATTATGCATAATTGATTGGTATTTTGACAGATCCTTGTGATGTAGAAGTTGAGTCTTGGGTGTATCCCAAACCAGTCTTGTTGTTTGGGGACCTTTGACTACTGAGAATTTCATCCAAGATCTTTGAACTATTTTCAAATTTTGATCCTTTCTTTTCTTTCTCAAGTTCACCTTTTAGCATCTCAATCTCATATTCTAGCTTCTCACATACTTTTTCTCTATCATCGAGTTGTTTTAAAATGACTTCTTCAATTCTTTTAGCTTCTAGGAGTTAGGACTTCAAATCACTGATGATCTATTATGATTATTTGATGGTTCTTGATGCATTTACTTCTCTTGATTAATGTGATTCTTCAAACTCTTGAATGTGTGCCCTTAGTAGCTTGTCCTTATTTTTATACTTTCTTAGTTCCTCCAGAGAACTAATCAGTTCTTCTTCTAGGTCTACTTCTCCTTCAAATTCAAAGTTTTCTTCATCATATACATCGTTATTTTGAGTGTTCATTACCATAAATATAAGTTTTGAATCTTCATCTTCACTTTGTTTAGAAGAGTTGTTGTCCTCTTTGGTGTAGATATTATTCTTATGTTTGTTATATTTATTTTTGTTCTTTGTCTTACCTTTCTTATGTTCTTTATGATTCTGAATTTCTTCATCATCAATATCCTCCTTCTTGGGATATGGACATTTGTTAGCAAAGTGTCCAACTTTGCCACAGTTGAAGCATATCAAAGGAAACATCCCCTTGTATTTACCAGTCCCTTTCTTGAGTTTCTTCATAAAGGTAGATACTTCTTCATCACGTGTCTATTATAAATCTTCATTAGGTGCCTGCTCCTGCTTCTTCCTTGATTTTTATGCCTTGAAGGTTGTTTCTCCTTTTGCTGGTTTTTCTTGTCCTATTCTCATATCATATGTTGTGAGGATCCCATGTAGTTCATCCACTGTGAGCTTATCAAGATCTGGTCTTTCTTTAAGGGTATAAATTTTGGCATCATACCTCATAGGTAATGATCTTAACAATATAGACAATTGAGACATGAGTTCTTCTTCTAGTGATCTGATTGAATTGACAATTTCATCATCTCTTTGAAGATATTCAACTATGTTTTTCTTCCTCCTTCATTTTCAAATTTTCAAACTAAGTTCTATAGGTTTTAGAGTTTTTTCTTCCTTGACTTTGTTGTCTCCTTCATATATGATCCAGAGGATCAAAATGTAATGATCCCAAGCCATTATTACAGGATCATCAGCATTTTGGTGTCTTTCTAAAAATTTTTCTGAGTGAGGTATTTACAGGTCAAACGCAAAGTCTACCTTTTAGATGTAACATATCATGTTGTATCTCGCGACAAATAGCAGAAGCCAGATAACCATGGAACATACACCAACCATATGCAATAATATAGACAATCTAAAACATCTCAATTCTTCTTATTCATAAAATAGAAACTGCTTCTAGTAAGTGCGATGCAGGTCTGCTCATGAATGGCCAAGAAGATGAACAATAGATAAGAGCTGCTACAAAAAATGCTCTATTAAAGATGCCTCAAGTGATGATGAAGATCAATACCAGAGTAGGTTGAATGCCAAACTCCTCGGTGAAGAATGTAAATACTCCAATGGGGTAAAACCATAATAACTTCGGCCCTGCTTTGCCAAAAGTGTCCAATCTACCCCTGGCAAATGCTGCCGTTAAGATTGATGGTAAGAACTGTATGAGGTGACCATCTCTCCGGTTCCGCCTCTCAATCTCTAGATAAAATCCCCAGGTGGTGCACCCAACTGGTGTTGGAAACCACAGATAGTGGCCACTGGCGCCAAAGTGGTAATCCACCTAATAAATATTCCCAAGCTGCATTAGATAGGATTGATGGGAGCGAAACACCTAAGGTGACGAATCTCAGATCCACTCAATTCTCTGTGAGTCAGAAATCCCCAGATGGTGTGCCCCTTTGGATGGTAGAACTGGAATGAATTTGGCCCACCTGGCAGAGGAACTCCAAATCTCTTGAAAATCCTCCCAAGTATGGGTAGGACCTTTGCAAGTCCCATGAGTGAAGTCCTCCGGGGTCATGTTGGAAGTCTTAACCCTCCAAGCCAGTTCAGATCACCGGATCTCAAAATGCCCTCCTTCTCTTCAATTCCTTGCTTGCTCAGAAATAGTCAGGAGCCATGAAAGCGTCTCGAGGAAGCACTAGATATGATGTCCAAAGATTTCTACAGTGAGAAATAGGTGATGAGATCCTCAAGCTGATACGCCAATCTCTGGATCCTGCCAAGATGGGTGGCCTCTTGCTTTCAAGATCTATCAGTTAGCCTCTATCTGCATATGAAGCTGATGTAGAATCCTCCTGTGGATCTGGAACTAGATGGTTATTGGGAGGAGTATTGCATCTACAAGGACCAAGCTTGGGTCAAGATAGGTGGAATATTTCACAACTGAATCGTCCTCTAGGGGTTTGTTATGTCAAGAGAGCCCTCGACCAATGTGGAGGGCTCACTAGCTAGAGCGGAAATCGAATGGATCATGGATAGATGAGAGATGCTGCAACAGCACATAATTTTGTCTCACCTTGTCCTCAGAAGTGACTTTCATTTTGTTAATATTTAATTAATTAATTCGTCTTTAATTAATTAATTAACCTTTTTACCTGCGAAGAAATCATATCTCTCCTTGTGGCTTCCGTAGCCACTAAAAGTCACTTCTAACAATCCCATCCTGTAGTGTTGCTCCTCGATTCAATGGGCTATTGCAGGAGGTTCCACTCAGTAATGTGCCCAAAATGACCTCTTCGGTGATTCCAGGTGACTTATGGCTCAAGAATGGTCAAAATCATGAATCGTCGGATGGGGCAAGAACCAGTAACTTTAATGCGGAATGGCTCATAATGATGGAGATGATGATAAATGCTGCATTTAGACCCCCACAATGCCTCTCAAATAAACCTCTACTCATGCAACATCCATGGCTACTATGGTCATCATAAGGATGTCTGCCATTGATGATGTCCCAATGTGGGGACATTACAATCCTCCTGCTAGAAAATTAGCGTCGCAAGCAATGGCCAAATCACTCAACTAAGATGGCCGGGGATCCCATGTCCACTTGTGGTATACACAGTAGAACCCCTCGAAGATGAACAATAGTGCACTCCAACCCCTGGATCCATCCGCGAGTGAAGCGCATTTCTGTGACATGGTCCTAAGATAATCAACCCTCGAGACCTCCGCGTATGGGCATGGCCTCATCTCGGTGGATCCATCCTCAGAATCTCTACCAAGGATCCACCGCGATTCCATCAGGCAATGGGCCAGTGATGCAAGACCTCCGTGGAGGCGTAAGCGATGGCTCCTCGTTACTAAGATCAGTGGAGGATTAGAGAGATGAAACCCTGTAATCAGATCCACTCTCTGATGGGTCAATGGACTTCTCGATCGCAATCCACGGATTGTATCTGTCAGTCCATCGGTAATTGCTGCCATGATTGTGCCTGCATGCATCCGAATCCTCTCGGGATCCTCAAAGCTGAAATGCGGCCAGCTGGACCGCAGCGTCGAAGCGTATATGTATAGGCATCTACGTAGAAGAAGTACCTATCCAAAAAATCTCCATGCCCTATCATAATGATCAAGTGGAAGGAAAGTTCGTTCCCCATAGGAAACGTATGGGATATCCAAATAGGCAGGTGGAGTGTGTGGCTTTCTGGTGCAACCTGGGTCAACTTGAGCATCGTGCTAATAAAACGGACTCCCGGGTCCCATAGCAAACTTGGAAGTTTATCACTTCCAATCTCCTCTAGCGCTCAGTGTGAGACTAATCAACATCAAGAGAGCCTCTGTGTAAATGTTCTGTCCTCCTCATTATCACCGTAAATGATAAATGTGTGAGAAGGATGCCAGGCATATCGTAGTATTGGGTAAGGATGTGTCACGTACTTTGGTCTGTCCCAAAGGTTAGAGCCGAAGTAACATCGACATCCATGATGGGTACTCCTGTGGTCATCCTGCTGAATCAACCAATCCTTCTGGCGGAAGTAACCCATCTAACTGTTGGTCAAACAACCTCCATCCCTCATATCCCATCCAAATTTTGATACGGTGAAGGTGATCTCCCAAAACTATGTGCTGCTGCAAATGAGTGACATTTGCATACTCGGTGTGTCTCCTCCACATGGGCACTATGCCCTCTGAATCTCATCATACATCCCAGCATGTCTCTGTGAACTATCAATCACCACTGTGCTCAGAACTTGTACTCAAACATAGATCTCCGTGGAGCTTCATGCGCATCATAGATGGAAGTTGGCTAATTTGTTTGGATCCCAACCTCTACATGGGTCAAACCGCTCCTAAGACAAAAATGGAGATCCCCATCAGTAGTTGCTCCTCGCTGGATCATCAGCATCCTCTATCAGCGATACATCGGGGTGTCGATGATAGATGAAGTGGATCTCGATGGATCTCCTCAAGACTCATCGATCTGAATGGAATTCTTGAGGAGTGGCTGTCAATGCCCTCTCAATAATCTCGGTGCTCTCCAACTCCACAGGTGGGTGGGTCCATCGCCAACTCTGCTCCTGAGGCCTCAATTACATCTCACCAATATGGTAGATAATCCGTCGTCAGCAATGGCGGTGAGTGGAGTCCTCATCATGGGCTCTCTCCCGGAGGTGTGAAAATCATCCATGGAAGAATCCTCCATATGGCGGAATACCCACAATACTTGGTATACCAATAGGTAATCTTCCATCAGCTGCGTACGCTATCATCAATCGTCCCCAGTAGAGGCGATCATAGTCTCACTAACTCTCAAATGTGATGCTAAGTGGTGTGACCACTGATCATGGTCATGCTGAGGTAACCCCTCATGCCTCTCACTACTAATGCCAACACTGGAATCCCCAACAAAACTCTATGTAGAAGATGAAGCATTGAACTACCCCCCTTTCCACTATGCCACTAACTCCTCCTATATGTGATTGCACATCAATCCCAACTGCTAGCTCTCTCTGAATCAAACTGTATCCTATATGAGCAGCTATATCCTCCTGTGCACTCAACTTGCTGCTATCATGCAGCACGGTCCCATATATCTATGTCCAAACACATGCTATGGTCATCCACAGGCCACTCGGGGCATCCTCATCAATGCGGTCGATCCACGGAATTAGAATTAACCATCAATCCTAACCGATATCTGACATCAACCAATGGAGTCTCCAATGGCTGTGACTCAATCTCCTCTAATTGACACGTATGTGTGAGGTCAACTCCCCATATGTCCTGTACCTCCTCCACGGACACATTGGGTCTACTTGTCCATGGTGTACATCCCTCACACCTTAAGCTCATCCATCATGCAATGGGTACCGATCTCCTCATGTGGCTGATATGGCTGTATGGATCACGAACAATTGATAAGATGTGTCACGGCCCATAGGAAGCTCATCATCTAGGTGCTAACACATGTGAAACCTCACTAGTGCACCACATTGTTAGTAAGGTCATCAGTAATAGCGATATGTCTGTTGAGACACTGGGGCTATCTTCATGTCCATCCGGTTGCCTATCCACTACACAGGGCCATCCTCCTCCTCAAGCATGCAAACACCACTAGCCTCGTGGAGAGTCGTATCCACTATCCTCGGTAGAGTCACTATCACTAGCCTCGTGCAAGAGTCACTATCATCAACCGGGCCCAGGATAAGCCTCAATGATCCATCCTCCATGCCTCATCCTTGTCCTGCGTACCTCAACAATATGTACCGTATACCCCTACACCTATGGTAGGGTTCAAAGACTTACGAAACATGTAGCGTTCGTGCTCAATGGGTGTGGGGTTTCTGCATTTTTCCCTCCTAGCGTGGGTGTGGTATTCCACCAAGGTACTCCTAATTTCCTCAAATTGCCTTGAACACCTACAATCTTCTTTTTGCTCCAACTTGGTTTTCATAGGGATAGGAACCATTGGAATGTTATGATCCCTTTGAAATTATTGATGGTTTATATTCCCTTTCACACTCCTCAATCCTCCTTAAGAATATCCATGTTATTGTAAATTTGCTAATCCCCACTGGTTTGCAGGAATCTAAAGTTCATTACCAGCGTGATGATCCCAAGCCATTATGCAAGGATCATCCTTGTTTCGAATAATCTTTAAAACTTTTCTGGGTGGGTATTTGGAGTCAGGCAAGAGAGTCTACCTTTTAGATATTGTTTATTTGTGTGTATGCAGAAAATAATAGGAAGAGATGACCATGGAACATACGTCAACCACATGCAATAAGATAGATAAGCCAAACATCTCAATTCTTCTTTATTCATAAAATGAAGCCTGCTACAATGAAGATGTAGATATGGAATTCTCAATAGATGGACAAGACGATATCGAACAATAGATAAGAAATGATCATTATTACAAAGATGCACTCCAAAATTTGAATGAAATGAGATCGGCTGTGGTCGAGATGCCAAACTCTCAGTGAAGAATGCCACTCAATGAGGGGCTAAAACCCTCAATAGCTTCGACCTAAGCACCAAAGTGTCCAATCACCTAATAAATATGCCAATTGATATACCGGGTGATGGTAAGAACAACAGTGAATCTCGGGTCCCTCTCAATCTGTGGTCAGAATCCCCAGATGGTGCCAGCGGATGGCTGAAACCACAATGAATTACGACCTGGCGCTTAAAAGGGTGTCAATCACCTAATAAATGCCAAGCTTGATGGGTGGTTGATGGTGGAACAGCCAGGTATTAGAGATCTCAAGATCCTCTCAATCTCTGTGAATCTGAGAAATCCCCAACTGAATGAATTAGCCCCGCTGGATGGCTGAAACCCTAGATAGTGCATTTTCTTTGAAGGGAGGCCTCCAAATGCTACGAAAATCTCAGTATAGATTGGGACACTACAAGTCACTAGGTAAAGGTCTGGGGTCAGGATCACAGGGGAGTGCAACCCCTCAAGGACTAGATGCGGATCTCAAAAGGCAGCCCTCCTTCTCTTCAATTCCTTACTTTGCTCAAGAAATAATAGGAGCCATAAAACTGTCTCAGAAGCACTAGATATGATGTCCAAAGATCTGCAATGAAAACCCAAGTGATAGAATGCTCAACGGCCCTGCCGATCTCCTACAGCGAATCTCTCTCCAAAGATGAATTAAGCCCCTCTTGTTGGAATCCCTCAAGCTGGTGCCTCTCTCCTATCACATGGCTTGATGTAGTATCCTCCTGCAGCTGAGTAGATGTGGAACTAGAATTGTGTGGGAGGTGCCCATCTCGATACCAAACTTAGGACAAGATAGGTCTTTCACCACCGAATGATCCTCTAGGGTTTGTTATGTTCAGAAACCCTCAAAACCCCCAATATTTCTGGCTTCTAGCTAGTGATCAAAATAAGATCATACATGAATGAATGAAGGGGCCCTTGCCTTTCCTTTATGCTGTCTCACCTTGTTCCTCCAAAAGTGACTTTCATTTTATTAATGTTAATTAATTAATTAATCACTTTAATTAATTAATTAACCTTTTTACACTCTGAGAAACCTTATCTCTCCTTGGCGGCTACAGTCCTTTGAAAGTCACTTCTAGCCATCCCATCTGTAGTGTTGCTCCTCCCAATTCCAATGAGCTATTACAACGAGAGGTGCCTCAAGTAATGTGCCCAAAATGACCTCTTGATTGAATCCCGATGACTTATAGCTCAAAATAGTCAAAATCATGGAAATCGTCGAGATGGAACGAAACCAAAATCCAACATGTGAGGAATGGCTCATAATGATGGAATATGATGATAAATGCCAGTGAACCCCACAATGCCTCTCAAATGCCCTGTACTGGCTATAACATCCATGCGGCTACTCGGTCATCATAAGTCTCTACCACGTGATGATGTCCCAAAGTGGGGACATTACATCAAAATATGCTCAAAAACAAAATTGCTTGGAATTGCTTCAAAGGGGACATGTGCATGGCCTCCACTTATTCCAACTAGCTCGTGCGGTAGTTTTCTAGTTTGGCAAATTTTTCCTAGTTTTGGATCCACGACTTGCAGGTCCGTTTTAAGGTCATAAACAACATTTTTGGGGCTCACCACAATCAAATTGTTAATACAGTTCGAGTTTGATGGAACCATGTGTATTCCTGGGATATATCTTTCCAATGGGCTATCATGTTCCTAAAATGGAGATGGTATGCAAAAGTTAAGACCCCAAGAAGTTGATGTACTAACTTACGCAAACAAGGCCCACATGACTTTTGGTTGCTTCATCTCTCCCCTAGGATCGAGGTTTTTGGATGTCTAGGGTTTTGTCATTCTTGTTTATTGTAAAAGAATTCCTCCCTTAACCTCATTGTAATCATCTTCTTATGAATTAGAGCCTTACGATTGGTCACATCTCTTCTCGGTGTCCACCACCATTCTAACAAGCTTGTTTCCTTTGCATTTTCGGTTTCAGCTATTTCCAGCATTGCATAGAAACCAATTTTCACGTATATCTGTGATTGCTGTTATGAATATTTTGATAATAATATGTATTCATTTTGTTACTGAAATATATTATGGATCAATGGTATCGGAGCTGATTATCCTTGTCGTTCTTAATGCATGTCCCCAATGGTCGAGGGTACAAAGAATTGGGTCTCGAGCTTGTTTCTCTTGAGGAAAAAATATCTTGCGCGCCCAAATGACCTCTCATGGAAAAAAAAAAGAACAACGTGTAGATCCCATAAAAGAATGGCTGCCGAGGAATCCCTCATACAACATAGGAGCAGAGATGATGGATAGTTTTAGCAAATCCTTCAGCGACTACCAATAGGCGTCATCTTCCTTGAAAAGCCCAGTGCCACCTTCAAGGTACAAACCAACTTCTATATTCCTATATTTGAGTTCAAATAGATGAAATAGTCATAGTGAACCAAATGGTTGAATCTGCTAGAAGGGTATTCTCGTCATAACTTCTCGAATAAAGAAAATATTACTTTGCACTCCTCAAAGTGGAGTCCCCATGTCAAACATTGGTGGGAAAATTTTTGTGAGCAAAGGAAACAGAGGAAAACTCATTATTTACATTTGCGGTCACTTGGGAGTCCTTCATGGATGCTATTAAGGAACAATACTATTGGAAGCTACAATGACCAATACAAAAGATGAACCACACTACGTCAGGAAGACCAGCGGTGTCCAAGTTCACAAAATAAATTCCATACCTTGTCACCAAGATATGGGTATCAAAATATTATGAGTGACATATAGTACTCAAGTATGTGGCGATATGAATAATAGAACACATCGGGGATGAAATGGAGTTTCCTGGGCAGCCATCCTTGGAGCGCGACCTCTGGAGTATGCCATCAAAATCGGCGGAAGCTCAAACTAAAGATGCGGCAATTTGGGCCTTCGAACCCCTCACAACAAAAGCCGAAAGGGAGGCTATTTCGCGAGAACAAAGGACAAAGAAATGAGATAGATCTCAGAACAACCATTCCATGCACTTGAGATAAAAGGAACCTGCAAAGAAGACAAAGAAAGATGTCGAGGAAGTGGTGCAACTTCCAGAGCTGGCATAACATTGTTGATTGTCATTCAGTAGTGGATTGGGGTGAAAACTGTGAATCAAATCGCGGAGTTCCAAACGAGCCGGGAACTAGAAAGGGGGATATGTATCATAGACACATAAACCATTGCCTGTGTTGCTACCACCAAGCTCCATCAGGTGAACTGAGCCGAGCTAGGAAAGTGACACCTTTTTCATTCTCATATGTGCTGGGTGAAGGGTACCCTACTACACTTCATCATTGATAGCGGTATCGAGAATAACCTCATCACCGGTAGGGACGGCAAAGTGACTTTCCTTGTCGACAACATCGCGCACATCCACCATCGGATGACTGCGCCAAGGAAGAACAACCGTGTCAACCAACAGTAAAAGCACGTCATGCAGACATCAAGCCCTTCAAATATGAGGTAATATGTGATGTTTCCCTCTCAAAGTTTGTAATGTTCTTTTGGGCCAGCCATGATTTATGGAAACATCATGTTGTATGATTCTAGGCCTCTGATGTTATTATTACTTTGGACAATGGTATGCGGAATACTTGAAATTGTCGTCCATCACTATTTCACCGCCAGTCTCGCCAAGCAATTCAGGAAGTTCATCTCTCATATCAGGAAGTTTTCTTCTTCATGATTGACTCTCCGAATGGCGATATCCTGCTCCATCCATGGTCTTTTGTGGCCGGCGATATCCATACATTAGAAAGCAAGTAGATAGGTCATGGAAGAATACTCATATATCTTCTCCCTCACTTTCCAAGGTACCTCTGCGCTTTTAGGTCAAGCACCCCATCGATCGACCCCCGATGTTACCTTCCCAATGGGCCATTCTACAACCGCTCTCTGCTATATAATGAGGAGATCAACCGACATATCCAATAACTACTCCACAAAGGGACACATCCTTCCCATCTCATCACCTTGCGGGAGCCCAATTTGTCTTTGGTATAGAAAGATGGAACATGGTGACTCCACTTTCATGAGGATGATGGACGATATCCGCAACCATTCACCAATACTTTTGTAGTGAATTGTATGCGGATGTTTATCCTCATTTACAAAACATGGAAGAACACTGACATATTGATCAGGTTATGCACACCTTGCAACAACACCATCTCTACACAAACTTGGAAAAAATGATCATACGACATGGACATAGTTCATTACCTAGGCTACATCATTGATCAACATGTCATACATGTGGATCAAACGAAATCTAAGTCATGCGAGCTAGCCAACCCCAACCACACTCGCTAAACTTTAGAGCTTCTTGGGACTATCCAATTTCTATCATAGGTTTCTTTTGGGATTATCACATATTGCATGGGACCTCATCCAAGTAGCTAGGGGTGTGGAAAACTTTGTGTGGGGTTGGTCCCAACAATAATAGTTTGATGATTTGAAGAAACAGCAGCATTAGCCTAATACTTATTTGAAATAATATAGCTACTGAGAGGCATTCTACATTATTTTATTTATTGGATTAAATCCCCATTTAATGGATTAATCATCATTAATATTATTTTATTATTAGATTAATCCCCATTGAGGGATCGTTAATCCAGAGTCGATAATTATAAGGACCAAATCCCCTTTTCTTGATTGGTCATGGGACGAATCTCAATGTAAAGAATAAAAATTATTGTGGGTTATAATGAAAGGGCCGGATTGAATTAAAGGTGGATTTATCCACCCAGTGTGTGAGAGGTCGGCCCAGCCATTTGGTGACTCTTCACACATGCCGGATTAGTATAAATAAGAAGAGTAGTAGCCTCCTTATATCACCTGCCACTTCACTTGCTCATGATGAGGCAAAGTTGATATTCAAATTTGAAGAGTGCTTTATCTCTTGGAGGAGGATTTCTGTGGTTGAGTTATCTCTTGAACTTTTGTTAAGCTATTTATGATAAGGAGACTGGTTTCTTCCCATGGGGGTTTCCAGGATAAATGTTGTGTCTATTGTGGATGTGTGTATTTCGGTGATCTTGTTCTTATTGTGCTTATCTTATGAAATGCAAAAGGCTATAATATGACTATAAAAACATTAACATGGTATGTCGAACCTTTGGCTGTGTCGCAGGAGGGAAAAGATCAACATTAGGTACCCAAAATTAGGGTTTGAAAGGTAGGTTTGACAATCTACCACCATAGAAGTTCGCCCTCCCAAGGATCCATTTGGCACCTAGAACGGGTTACTAGATTTCAGGAAGGTGAAACCCTAGTTTCACAAAGTACGAGAAAACAAAAAACCAAAGTACCAGAACTACCAAAAAAACCAGAAGCACCAAAAAAAAACCAGAAGCACCAGAAAACTAGAAGCACTAGTCCATAAAATCCGCAGAGAACATTTGAAGGGGTAAAATTTGGATTTTCGAAATTACGAGTACACGGCATACTCGCCTCAGCTCAAGGCATCTATTCCTTGGATGATTTTCAAAATTTGAAGTTTGAAAAATTAGGGTTTCCTCATAAAAACCCTAAGTTGCAATTGCAGTATCAATTGAAGTATTTGTTGTAGTATTAGTTGTAGTTGCAGTTGTAGTCGCAGAATTGGTTGCAATCACTCTTGAAGTTTTTGGTAATGATTACCGCTGCTACCAGTTGGAGTCACTACCTGCAAATGTTATCCGGGGTATGTACTCACATATAGTTAATGGTTAAACCCTAAAGAGTTTTTTGCAGGAGAAGGGATCTTTCCATAGATCTAGAAGGATCTCAAGATCCAACATTCATAGGAATGATGTAGCCAGGTGTGATTATTCAATATGCATCTATTTGTTGCCAAATTATCTTGATCAATGTTACATGTTGAAGCTATGATTAGAAGGATTAAAAAGATGATCATGGAGCTTATTCTCTAACCTAACCTTACGTCAAGTTAGCATATTGTCTTAATACAGAGAGATGATGGGTTGAGAGAAAGCACTCATCACTTAGTGAAGGTGGAAGAAAAGCAAAGCACTCACTCTTGAGGGACAGACTCGAGGTTTGATTAATCCAAGATTCAAAGGTACACATGACAAGCAATAACTTTAGTTGAGATGCTTGATGATAAATTAAGTAAAAGGTATTATACTTGATAACATGTGAGAATACTTTAACTGATATGACTAACACCTCCTCTAGGAGAAACCTACGTGTGTTAGTTTCAGATTGCTATAGAAGAATGCTTGGTCACAACACTAAGAGGTGTTGACCCATTTCATGTGTATTCTTACCTTTAATCTTTGCTAAATTATAAATGTGGCTCTAAAGGTACAGCTGTGATGTTCATGCTGTGCTTTATTATCAAAGGGATATTATTCTTTCTTGTTTTGTTGACCTTGCTACAAGTCACATGAGGAAACTATAGGTAGAGGTTCTGAAGACAGCGTGCTGAAGAAATCATAAATGAAGCAATCATCGGTGGAAAAGAAGAAGATGGGTCTCGAGCTGCCATGACCCATGCTATTGAAGAATCCATGTGAACTTTGGTATAGAATATTAGTTCACATCAACTATAAGGCGCTACTATACATATTCAAAGTTGTCACATGTTTACCATAACTGAAAGGTGATCATGAATGTGTATGCGATGGATGTGCACAAGTTAAGAACATCAAGAACCCGTTTCGAAGAGGGACAACAAGGCGGAAGGAGTCCTAGAACTCATTATTCAGATGTATGGCTGGTATGCATCGGTAATGGTATGTATACTATGAGCACGTTATATTTGAAGTGATCAACAAGATAAAGGAAATCAAAAGCCTTGATAGAGAATCTTTCAAAAGAAAGATTAAGATGCAAGTTGGAATAATGGAGAATATACCTCGAAGAATTCGTGAATATACTTTTCAAGATGTTGGGATCAAGATCCTCAACAAAAGGGGGTAGCTGAGCGAGAGCGGAACCATGGTGAAAGTTGTGAAGATCAAGATCTTCCTATGTGCTTATGGTAGAAGCGATTGATATGATTTATATATGCGAAACCAAATTATCCAGCGCGGGACAGTGCTGGAAGAAATGCCACCTCGAAGAATATTTGTGGGATCTTGTGAGGTATCCAAAGCCTTCAAAATCTACATACCTGATCACAGCCATATTGAGATCAGGGGACATGACCTTTGATGAAGAAGATGCACTTAAAAAATCAAGAAGATGCCGGTAGAGGTATGTGAAGAGACACGTAAATCCGAGGCCGAAAGAATCCGTTGAGAGAAGTTCCTAGAGTTTGTAGAACACATGGGGGAAGTGGTAGCTTCCCTAATGGGAATACTCTTGAAGAACATGATGTGACAGTTAGAACCTCCTCAAATGACCTTCTCCCATAAAAGAAAGCCACTTGGGCAAGAGAGCTTATTTGAGATGGAGAGCCATGGTCATTCAGGAAGGAACCATGAGGCAATTGAAAGACCAAAGCCATTCTCTCGGTTACGGCACATTTGTACAATCTACTTGATGAAGAACCCACATCTTTTGAAGAATCCATCCAGAAGAAAGAAGGAGGCTAAATGCCATGACGAGGAGAATACCGATCCATAATGAAGAAGCGAAGTAAGGAAATAG
This sequence comes from Picea sitchensis, assembly GCA_010110895.2. Classification (NCBI taxonomy): domain Eukaryota; kingdom Viridiplantae; phylum Streptophyta; class Pinopsida; order Pinales; family Pinaceae; genus Picea; species Picea sitchensis. The sequence goes on along the minus strand of SNQJ01S0029669.1, from coordinate 82,988 downwards.
TTCCCAAATCGAAGAATAAAAAATGGGGTATCCTACGGTCGGCTCTTCAAAGTAAAACATGATGTTAATGCAAGTATTGAGAATATAAAGCAAGATTTGTGGCTCATTGGCTTTCCGGAGGAGGCATTGACTATAGAACATTTACTCACAGTGGCGGATACACTTGTCAGAACCAGCTACCGTCTGCACCATGATAAATGGAAAACACTGAATGGATGTGAAGAACAACTTTTCCCCAAGATAGGCATGCTCGAAGTGTATATAAAGCAACCCTGGAACTTGAGAGGGTTGAAGATAGAGGAAGTCTCATAATGTCTCTTGATTGAAGAAAGCCTTATACAGTTGAGGCAAGCTCCGAGCTTGAGTATGGCCGTATAGGCGATTTCTTGATGAACTTGGAAGCTTCCACAAAGTAAAAGCGGTCAAAATCTCTACCTCAAGATCATGAAGAATGAACCCGTAATACTATTACTATATGTGGATGACTTATTCTTGGCTGGAGAAAGAAAAGCTCATCACGAATGTAAGAAGAGACTCGCCATAGAATTTGAAATGAAAGACCTTAGCCCTAATGCATTATTCTTAGGTCTTAGAGATATGGCCGAGTCCCAGGAGAAAGTCTTCCTTAACAGGGAAGTACTGCAATTCGAAATCCACAGAAGATATTGACTATACGGAGAAATACAAGTCAAACAGACACCATGGAAGAAAAGCTAGAAATTTCTGGTGATGCCGTCCAGTTTTAGTAGATGCCATCATGTGCAGGACAGATTATTGGATCGTGCTTGCACGGCGAACACCCGGACTAGGCATGCGATTTTCTGATGAACAGAGTAAGTGGGTTCTGGTGGAGACTGACGTCTAGTGTTCATTTGGTAGAAACACCAAAGCCTTGTGATGAAGACACCTTAAGAATTTTAATGGATTATGGTCTCATCTATGATGGAGATCCTGACTTCACACCGAGTGGATATCTCGTGTAGATTGGAAGCGGAAGGCGTTAACGTGAAAAACACTAGGATCTTTGTTCGGTTGAGATCAGCCCCTATGATCACCATTGGCGGAAGTAAGGAAGCAATCAGATATTTCTCTCAACCGTGAGCGAGTACATCGATGCGCATTACTGACGCGAAAACTATAGCTTGAAGTTGGCAACAGACCCTTTGATTTGGAGATAGGAAACAACCCGATTCTGTAACGACAATCAAAATTTTGCATTAAAATAGCGAGAGAATCCACGTGTTCTGCATGACGAATTCGAAGCACATAGAGATCGCTATCATTTCATCCATGACATGAAATCTGAGAGAACCACACGAAGCTCAGGTACATTGCCGGATGAGCGGAGTTCATTGATGACTAAACTCTATCTAAGTGTAAGTTGAAACACTTCGAGAGATAAACTTAGTATTGTCGGACCAAAAGAAATTAGATGTATTGGCAGCCTGTTATTTAGGCGTAAAACAAGTGGTTGTTCGCTACATTTCATTTGTTAGGCGTAAAAGCCTTGGCCGCCATGATGATCCCCTTGCCGACCTGTTGTTAGGCGTAAAGCAAGATGAGTCATACTTGCTTTACGTCTTGGAAGCGTAAAGTGGCCCGTGTGATCCCTTACTTCTGACCTCGTTGTTAGGCGAAATCAGAGTTATGCTTGACCTGGTTGTTGGGCGGTAAAGCATAGCGGCCCGTTTGGTTGCTGGGCTGGTTGTTGAGCGTAAAGGCAGATGAGTCATGCGCCCGACCTGGATTTATTAGGCGTAAAGCGTAACGTGGTATGACTATGGCACCTGACCTGGATTGTTGGGCGATGTAAAGCAAGATAGTCATGCTTCTGACCACCTCGTTGTTAGGCGTGAGAATGGCTATTAGTGTTCCTTCGACCTCGTTGTTAGGCGTCAAAGCAAGAGATGAGTTATGCTTAAGACCCTAGTTGTTAGGCGTAGAAGCATAGCGTCGATGATTACTAAGCACGACCTTGTTGTTAGACGTAAGGTGAGATGTTGATGTTCCTTGCTTCTGACCTGCGTTGTTGGGCGTGAAGATGAGTCATGCCGACCCTGGATTGTTGGGCGTAAAGCGTGATCTTTGTGATTCCTGCATACTCGACCTCGTTGTTAGGAGTAAAGCGAGATGATGATATTGTTACTTGTAGACCCTGGTTGTTGGAAGCGTGAAAGATGTGATTGACACTGGGCTACCAGCTTAACGTGATGTTGAGCTAGTGCTGTGATGTGATGTGACTAACAGGCTACCAACCGTTGTGACATTGAGCTGGTGTAGTGCGGTGATGTGACTGACCTTGTCTTGTGATGAGGAGTATCATTTTTTATTGATACATATTTGATCATGGATGGTATTAGCATTCTTTTGAGGAGATGATGATGTTGTTGATGAAAGAAAACTTCCGATGGCTTCGTAAATAGTGCTGAACAATTGTTCAAGATGATATTGACGATACTTTTCTCCTGATGCCACTGATGATACAAACATCTCTGCTTCGATCAGCATTGAAGGTACGATGAAGATACCCTTCTTGTTGGGGGGAGTGTTGAAATAATGTAGCCCAGAACGTTCTTATTATTTTGTTATTGGATTAAATCCCCATTGTGGATTAATCATGTCATTATTATTATTTTTATTATTAGATTAATCCCCATTGGGGATTAATCAAATTGATAGTAACAGGACTGATACTTTTAGTTAAGTCATCAGACAAATATAATGTAAAGAATAAATTGACCCGGTTATAATGAGAGGGCCAGATTTGATTAAGATCGGTTACCACCTAATTGAGAGAGGTCGGCCCAGCCGGTTGGTGACTCTTCACACATGCCGGATTAGTATAAATAAGAAGGCCAACGCCTCACTTATATCGCACTTTAAAACACTCCCCTTATTATTATGAGCCAAGTTGATATTTCAAGTTGGTGAGAAGAAGAGGTGGCATCTGCAGAGGATTTACGTATTGGTTAGTTATCTCAGACTTGATAAGCTATTTATGATAAGGAGACAAGGTTTTCTTCCCTAGAGGTTTCCCAGGGATAAATGTTAATCTATTGTTGGATGTGCTTTCTCGTTGATCTTATTCTTATTAATATATACTTATCTTATGAAGTAAAAGAACTATAGCAATAAGGTGCACTGCTACGGACCTGTATCCGGAATCTGATACAAATGCTTTAAGATATGTTGTGGGAATGGTTCTCACTCAACACTGATACAGTGGCCTATAATAGTGATACACTATCAGATGTTGTATGGAATTACCCTACTTATGACAAAGTATAATCCATTCCCTTGTGAAATCCTACATGGGTGGGCAATTTACATTTTTGGAGGTGTTCCACCTAAAATGTAGCCATTCGGTTCAATGCAAACATGGAAGGTGGCGATAATACATCGAAGTATTCCGACAAAATTCCACCTCATCCAATTATAGAATACAGGAAACGCCAGTGGAGACATTACATTTTTGGAAGGAGACATTCATCCACACTAATCATAAGCCACTACAGTTCATGCAAACATAAGGAAAATTGTAGAATGACCACCATCAGAAGTATTCCACGTACTTGCAAAAATTCCACCTCAACATCAATTATAAAATGGGAAACACAAACGGCGTTGCTGATTTCCTCAACAAACCGCCAGTTATGGCACTCACCACAATGCTATACTCTTGCGGCCATGAAACCTATGGATGGGCCCAACTCTATGAGACAAACTCAAACTTTTCCACCACCTACCAAATATTTGGTGCAAACTCAATTGTCGCTAATTTCTATCTTCACGATTGGTTGTTGTGTTGTTTGGGCCATATCTGCATTCCATCAAGCAAGTGAGAAAATCTTATCTGGGAATCCCACTATAGTTGGGTGGAAGGATACTTCGGTGTCGAAAAGGCAATTGCAATGTTGCAGAAACATTTCTATTGGCCAAAACTTTGACAGGAGGTCAGGAAGTATATCAGGTCCTGCATTGCCTATGCAATTGCCAAACTGGCCACTAAGAAACATGGCCCATACAACCCTTTTCCTACTCCTGAAAATCCATGGGAATCCATATCAATGGACTACATGTCAGGCCTCCCATCCACCAAGCGGGGCAATGACTGTGTTTTTCTGGTTGTGGATCGCTTTTCTAAGATGGTGATTCTGGCTGCCTGCAAGAAGAGAATCACAACAGAGGCCACTTTCCAAGATCTTCCTTGAATGACTCTAGGTACATTTTGGAATCCCACAAATCATTGTCTCATATCGAGATAATCAATTTCTCATCACATTCTGGTCAATCCTCTAGTCATTGCTGGACACCAAGCTAACCAAATCCACGACCTTCCACCCCCAGACAGATGGCCAAACAGAGGTCGTAAATCGAATGATCATGCATATCATGTGAATGTATAATTCCAAGAACCCTCACACATGAGATGAGAGTCTCCCCTATGTTCAACATAGCTACAACCGAGCCCTGCATAGCTCAACTGGCCACAACCCCTTTCAGGTGGGGTTGGGATTCGGTCCCATAGATGTTGCACTACTCCTTGCGGTCACCTCGACCGAATCATATATTTCTCCAACTGAAGTTGACAAAGCCACCCATTTCATTGAGAATATCCAACACATCTTATAGCATGTTCAACATATCCTACAGAAGTCCAATGAAAAGTACAAGCATCTCCATGATCAACATCGAGTGCCACATAAGTTTCAGGTGGGAGACAAAGTTTCGTTGCACTTTTAGAAAGAGTTTCTTACAGGACCCCATAAGAATCTTTGCCCACTCTTTTATAGGTCATACACCATCACCAAGGTTGTGGTTGATAATTATTTCAAGCTCAACATTCCTCCTTTCCTTGGCTTGCACCCAGTGTTCAACGTGGATATCCTTCGACCGTATTTCCCACCATTATTGGACACCTTAGAGATAACAGAACATATGACACCAACATAGCTCAACCCCAACTGCATAAAACATATATCCAATGATCATATTGTGGAAAAATGGATCAAGAGCACTTGCCAACAAAGGATCCAGCTTTATCGAGTTGTCAAAGTAGGGCAACTCTTGCACCAAGGCAAGTGGTTCACTCGGGGCCAAATTCAAGAGAAATTTCCTCATCTACTGGGGAAACTCAACTCAATGGAGACTATTTCCTATGGGGGGAAGATTGATCTAGATGGATGTTGGTTGCCTCCCACCTATTCCAAATGGCTCATTTTGGCAGTTTTCCAGTTTGGCAGTTTTTCCCTAGTTTTCGGGTCCCTGATTTGCAGGGCCGTTTTGAGGCCCTAAACAACATTTTTTAGGGCTCACCACAATCATAATGGAATTTGATAGATAGCAACAAAATGTGTAGTCCTTAGATAGACCTTTCCAATGGGCTATCGTGCACCTAAAATGGAGATTGTGTGCAAAATTTATGAACTCGGGAAGCTAATGTACTAACTTACCCAAATGGGGCCCACATGACTTTTGGTGCTTCATCTCCTAGGGTTAGTTTTTTTGGATGTCTACAGTTTTTGAAATTCTTGTTTATTGTAAAAACGCCTTCAGAGCCTCATTGTAATCATCTTCTTGCGAATGAGCACAATGGTCACATATCTTCTCAGAGATAAGCCGCCACCATTCTAGCAAGCTTGTTTCCGCTGCATTTTACAGTTTCAACTTATTTCCTTATTGAATAGAAACCAATTTTACTGTATATATGTTATTCTGTGTTAAGCATATTTTGATAATAATCTGTATTCATTTCATTCTTCAAATATATTCTAGATCAGCTGACATGGAAAGGTCATACTGGTGATGTGGCAGGTGACTGTACTGACACGTGGAACGTGGTCATACTGACACATGGAAAGTGATGATGTGCCAGAGGTCGACATGGAAGGTGATTGGAATATGTGTTGGACCTATTAGGTTGCGACACTTGGAATGTATGTTGGCCAATGTTATGGTTCCACGTGGCCCAAACATGGGCTTCCATGTGGCACCCTTGCGTTGTTTAAAAGTTTGGAGTCTACGGGGGTCGAACCCACGACCTCCGGTACAGGTGGAAACGATTTGGCGCGAGCTGGGATACCAGCCCACCTTCCATATGAGCCTTACCCATATACCTTCGCACCATTTTAATTTTAAGAAATGGTTTGGATGGACGAAGAAAGGGTCAGGGATTAGCCCCAGCCCTCGATTATATGTATAACACATGACCTTACCACAAACTCAGCGCGTGGGGGAAAAACCAATGGTGCTAGCTGTGGCCCATACCATGGACACTTGGAACCACAAAAGACCACCAAATGTGCGGGCTATCGAAAAGTCAATCCGACACGCGGTTCCAACAAATGCCAATGGATTTGGGTTTTGGAACTCGGATGCAACCACATGGTTGCCATGCGATTAATACCTCCACCCTTGGAGGCACTAATGGTGCTAATAGTTCGACAATTCTCCTAGTATTGAAGGATCCACATGGAAGATGAGTTTTTGGCATGGAAAAAACACAGAGGTGAGGTTCATTCATTCTGGGTGTGTTTTGGCGAGCATAGACAACAAAGAATTGGGAGAAACTTCCAGGGAGTGATTCCAACTCATTTTTTTGCCAAACCAGGTGCAGGAAGAGCCCATCTAGGGGTTTTGGGATGTTTTGGAGCCATTGAAGCCATCTATTTCTCATTCTAAGCATTGTAAAGAACTTATTTTGACACTTTGAGCATTAATGAAAATGTTCCATTGGAAGATGGACCAGCAGATGTAGCCCAAGAGAGGGGTGAACTCGTTTATCATTTTTTTGTGTTAATGTGTTTACTTTGATGGTTGTTCATGAATTTTTATGTTTCTCATGATTAAGTTAAAAAAATACTCATTAAGTTTTATGTGTTTTTAACTTGATCCTATTACCTAAACACATACAATTTCACTTGCAATTCTAAACTGACTCAAGCCTTTTCATTTTCAGATCAATATATGACGTTCAATTTTTCCTAGATCTCTTTTGTTGAATTACAATGCATTAACTTTAGAAATATAGGATTGGTTAATCCTCCTATAATAACATTGACTTCTCTTGAATTTTCATTCCATAACTTCTTTGCAACAATATCAGTATGTGGGGTAGATGGTGTAGTATAACTACTTTCAACAACTTGTCAAACATAACTTTTCATTATCACACTACAGAATGCATAATAATTCCCTTTGAACATAGGTTATTTGTTGGAAGACAATCCCTCTTGTTGATCCATTGCTTCAGAATCTACCTTCTAGTTGTTAGACTGTGTAGAGGGTGCCCGCTCTGATACCAATTGTTCTCTTCAAAACAATTGAGTGGTTAAACTGTAGTGAAGGAACTTTCTCTGATACCAATTATTAGAAACTTGGTCAATACTAAGAGAGGGGGGTGAATTGGTATTGGTTAATTATTTAAACTTTTGATAATTTTAACTTATTAACAACAATTGATCAACAACATTAAACTTGAATATAAAATCAATACATTAATATAAGTTACAATAATGACTGGGAGACACCAATATCCTTGTTTGAGGCTTCAACCCTAGGAAGCACCAACTCCCTTGTTTTAGGGCACCAACCCTAGGAAGAACCAACTCCCTTGTTTAGGTCACCAACCCTAGGAAGCATCAACTTCAAGTCTTCAAAATTTAATCAATAAAGGGCATTAGTCCTGCCTTGCTCCATCCTTCCACCCTCATTTCATAAGTATCTTTAACTTTCTTCCTTGAACTCTGTACTTGTTTACGATCTTCTGATGTAGACCACAATGACACTTTCATTTCACCTTGTTTGTCTTCTTATATACTTTCCAAAAGGCATAAGGTTGAACCATTCTGTCTTTTAGTAATGAAACATTTCACCCCTTCATTTAATTAACACAAATGGTGATTTCATTAATTGATTTTCGTACACAAATTTAGACATTGTTTTCGTACGAAGATTCTAGAGTGCTGGAAATGAATTTTATAATTCTACGACATGGGTTTTGTGCATAACATGCCAAATTATCCAACATATAGAATTTTTCTCTAGATCATGTGCGAGGTGGCTAGTACATATGGTTCTTTGAAATCAACTTGCTTAGATTTTCCTTTCGTCGTCGGATGCCAGATCGAATTCAATACATTTTACCTTTTCATGAATGTCTAAATTGACCTCCATATATCTCCTTTGTTGGTGACTATTTAAACTCAACTTGTAAACATTTTACTTGATGGTGGATATTAAAATCAGCTCCCTCTCAGCTGCTAGTCACTAAAGATTCGACTTGGTCTTCACCCTTTTTCGTATGTTCTTCCTCATTCGACTGACAAACATCGTTTTGGTTGACTCAACTAGGACAAATTTCGACTTGAGTATTTTGATTCTGGTGCACCCAACTTGCTTCATCCTTGACCCGAATTTTATTTCTCAATTTAAGTTTTCTTCAACTTCGACCTTTAGGTTACTTCTTTCTTGGACTGATTCGACTTAGAAGAAAACAAACTTGTGAAATTCGACTTTGGTCGTCGTTACTTGCTTCAGTTTCAAATTCGACTTCAGCTTCGATCTTCGACTTCTTAGATATTCAAATTCTTCAATTTTGACTTCTTCTACTTATCTGACTTCTACCTTTGACTTCTTCAACCTCTTCAATTTCAACCTTCTATTTCAACCCCCGATTTCTTTGACTTCGACCTTCGACTTTTTCAACTTCAACTTCTTGTGGAGATGTTTATATCATACTTCTTGATATCTACTGCATTTTATTGAAACACTTGACTTTGATATTTTCTCCTTTCATTTATATAGTCTTCTTGACCCATTTAATTACTTCGACTCAACTTAGGGTTTGACCGATAGAGAATTTTCTTGCTAAGACTTTTATACCAGACTTATTGACAAATACTTGTTGACATCTACTTGATTCTTTTTTAATTAATTCCAATACCAACTCCATTCCTAACATTGACCATATTGGTCCTCTTTGTCATCAATTCCAACCCCATAATACTAGGTCCAACAAGGGACTCCCTTGTAGCTTCATGGATTCAAACAATTCTAAAAGGTGGAACCCCATTGAGATCAAATTCCGAACTAAATTTTCCTTGAACTTTGTTATGTTTAATGAACTTTTTCAAAGACCGGTTTCTTTGTACTCTTTTCAAACATAGCACTATGCAAATTCAAGGACTCTTCTTCAAAGAAGTTTGGTTCCTAAATTTCCAAATCTGCTGCAACTTCTCTTATTTCTTGAACTCTTTTCTCTTCATCGGGAAATTCTATGTCTTCAATATTTACATCCAAGTCCTTTTCTTCAACAACAATTTTGTCTTTGGGTGCACCCTCATTTCTTCCTTCTTTGCTTCTTTGTATTTTTATTTTACTGGTTACTGGAAGTTTATGGGGTCACTCCAAACTTCCCTTAGGAGGATTTTGATCTCTTCCATCATCATAATTTTCAACCGAAGACTTATTTTATTTCTGTGTTATTGACTAAGAATTTGGTTTTGGTTGGACACTTTTTTGAGATACATTAGGAGAACGAGTACTCCTTTCATTAAAAACTCTTCCCCTTTGTCTATGTTGATCAATAGTGCTAATACAAATCTCAATGTCTTCTTTCTTTTTCTCAATAAACATTACTTGAGGGCCTTGGTTGTCGCCTTCTTCTTCATCAAATATGAATGAATTAGGAAATAATACATTATAATCAACATATAGTATATGATCCATAAACAAGTGGTTAGGGTAGAACCCTTTGATTTCTCCTGCTAACTTTAAATTGTACTGATCGAATTGCACTAAAAATTCATCAATATTTGCATCATTTCTTAACATAATCTCCCCAATTTTCCAAGGAAAATGAATGAATTGCTTTTTCCTTTTTCATGGTAGAAATGGGCCCAAAATATATATTTTCTACATTCCTCTACAATCAATATCTTTTCTGACACATAATACATGAGGTACGAAGGTATTTCTCGAGAAAAATAAATTATGATAACAGTAAAGTGGCCCATGGCTTCAGTGATTCCTTTCTTATCCAGGAAATTTGTTGCTTCTAAAGATAGTCTCGATGTTTGAGCCCCAAAGATAAGTTTTTTGAAGGAAGAAACAAACGTATTATGCACTTCATAGAAATGATACATATCTTTTTGTTTTCATAAGGTTGGGTACCACATTTGCACTTGATCAATTTTATAATTGACTCATTTTACCAAATGTAAACCCTTGAAAACATGATAGTAAATGATGGTGAAAAGTAGGTATGAAGACATGTAAATTTCTTGTTCTTCTTGAAATTTGATAATTGAAAATATATTTCTCGATAAATAATCTTCGCCCAGTCAAAAATTGATTTCTTGTGAATCATAAATGTAAGATATATAGAGATAGTCGGATAATGGTAGTTGTAGATTCTTGACCAACTACTATGGTGAAAATCCATGCTATTTCTCAATAAGGGTTTTTTTAACAAACTGACCTATATGTTGGATAAATATATTGACATCATTGTCGAGTCTTCGAGATACTCCCGCATAAGCTCCAATACATTGTTTCTTTCCTTAAGGAAACTCTTGGCTTCATCTCCTTTGAATGTAATTGTCAACTCTAGAAGTTTGAGCATTTTATTTAGGACTGAAGGTGCTAGATAAATAGGGGATTCTCCTTGAAGTTGAATTATCCTCTGGTTTTTATCATATTTTCCACACTAGGAAACTAGTTCTTTGGAATCAAAAACTTCTGCTACACAACCTGCTAAAGAAATCCATGATGTCCAAATTTGGTTCACATTCCTCTCCAACAGCGGTAGTTATGAATAGTACCAATATGATCTTGACCACTGGAATCTATGATCCTCCCGCCTGAATGAGTTTAGAGTATCCCCACATAATTGTTCTCTTCTTCTCATTGTCATGTTTATTCAGGTTGACAGGATAATCTACAATATTTTTAGAACTCCAATACCAAATATATTTTTTTTCCATAATACACCTTGAAACTCTTCTTACGAAGGAGTGATTAATATGAATTAAATTTGAATTAATGGAGGATTTTCTCAAGAATATTTCCATTAATAATGGCCTTTTAATACTTTAACCACTTACTGTTCTTTTAAATTTTTTGCATTAAACGTACTTTGGGGAAAGTGACAATATAGAACCTGAATTACAACGAGGTAGAGGAAGATCAGATGTATGGAGGAGAATCAACACAAATCCAAAGACCTGCGATGAAAACTTGAAAAATGACTAATTATAAGACTAGATTGGTCGAATGTAGGGTGGGCGGCGGGGGGGGGTTGAAGAGTTATGATATCAAGAGAGAAATGAAATATGAGAAAATGACTAAGTATCATGAATCAATCAGATGGATTGGTTGTGGTGATAATCAAGTGAATCAGGCGAGTGGCTTATACCCACAGTGAATGTTTGAATTTTTTTTCTATGTATGGTGTGAAATGAGGACTATGAAACATGGTAGTGCGTTTTGGAAATGGTGGAGTTTTGGACTTGAGAGAGAATATGTGATGAAACCGCGAGAAACTCAAAATAATCTAAGTATGGGTGTAAAATGGATACAATAGAATATAATGGTGCATTTTGGAGGAGGCAAAAAATTGTAACAAAAATGAAATTGACTCATGAACCCGCGACAAAAGAAAAAAAATTCTAAGTGTGGAAATACATGAGGGAGGATTTGTGAAAGACTTAACAAACGTGTGGGTTAACAAGGAATTAAACAATTTTTTTTAGGATCAATGTATTTATACGTCATCTCTTACCCCCACACCTATTGTAATACCCTTGTTCCCCCCAGCTTGTAATTAATCATTAATTAGGATTACCATGCTATGACATGTGAACAATGTAAATGTATTTTGTTTAAATTTCCAATGACTGAATATGGGGGTGAAGCCTTGAAGTACTAGCCATGATATCACTAGAGGAAAGAGTGGGAAAAATATAAGAGAGGGTTCATTATGAAAAATGACCCCAAATTTCCCCTTGTTGGGAATAATAAACCCCCTCCAGATCCCAAGGAGAAGAATCAGTTAATGAAGGAAGGAATGGTGGTTGAATAATAAACCACCCCTGTGAATGGAAGCATGGTATGGCTAAGGAGACATGAGGCTGTCAGCCTAGAATACCACAAAGTCCTGTAGACCCAGGCTGACCTGAGTTTCCTTCTAACAGAAGGAACCAGATAGGTCAAGAACCATCATGGGAAAGGCATGAAGAAGGAGATACACACACAAACAGTGGAGGGAGGCATGTGAGGCTTTGCAGAGAGAAGGAGATACATGTGTAGATAGTGGAGGGAGGCCTATGAGGCTCTGTAGAGAGCAAGAGAGACACTAGACAAGAGCGGATGCATTGAGGGGAATGTGCAACCTAGATAAGAGGAAGAAAAGAGAAAGGCCATGAGCTTGATGCTGAAATGACATAAATTTCCCTGGTGATATCATGGCTTGGCACAAGGGTAGCCAGAGTGCTAAGAGTGAATGCCTCTGAGCCTATGTTTAGGTGGAAGGGAGAACACACATAGTCAGTTGGTTGGTTGTATCTTGTACTATATAAGTACTTCGTATTCCTTGTGCACTTAAATTGGAATGTATGAGTTGAATGTTTGTGCCTGTGACTAAGATTTGTAGTGTTTGATTCATAAGGAAAACGATTAATGTTCTATTGACATCACTATGGATTTTCCGATCAAAACAGAAAATCCCAACCACATCAATCTCACTCATCAGATTAATGTTGTTTTGTAAACTATTTCCTTTGAATGGTTATAAGATGATCAGTGTGACCTATGGGATGGTTTGGAAATCATCAAGGTATTCTTCCCAGGGATTAACTTCATATTTCTAGAGTCGGGGCAGACTCTACGAGACTGTTACAATTTTGTTGATCCTTCGAAAGTGCCTTTCCCCTTGTTACAACCTAAGTTCTATGAGTGGAGGGTGCTTCCTTCAAACCCATAGCCTAAGAGACCACAAGATTGTTCCCATGAAATTAACCAAATATCAGCTAAGAGTTGATATTACCACCCAAGACTCATTAGAGGGCCCATATGACCAAGATCTAGGAACCCTGTGCTAGCCGAAAGGATCTAATCCTTTATGGATTTAAAAATCTGGGAGTTCGGAGCTCCGAGGTGTTTCTAACTTAACAAAATATTATCCAAGAGGTATGACTATAGTCCTTTGGGCTTGAAATATCTCTAATTAACCAAGGCCTAGGAACCTTGGGTTAAGTTCGAAGAGAGATAAGTGTTTGGGACTACGAGAATTTGGAGCCCCGGGGAAATAATTATTGCAAAGACCAAAATGTGTCGAAGATGACCTGTCGAGTCTATGGGTTGATGATGGATAACACCTGGAGGTCATTTACTCATTACCATGGGACTCTCCCCCCATTAAACTTTGATCTACTTACCAGTTATGAAGCGACACGGGCCATAGATCTAAGGACACTTGGGAATTTCCTTGACCATTAGATCTACGTTGAGGCCAGTCTGACGTTGACCGCTCCAGGAGAACAAAAGTGTTGGACCTCCAAAACTCCCAAAGGAAAAATTTACAAAGTGACGTGGATTGTTGATCCTCAGATCCTTCGGGATCCACCTCAATCGTCAATCTAGGGACTCTATTGGGAACCCCTCTTAACCATCCATCAACCAGGACACATGTCCATGGATCGAGTATATTTGAGAGGTTTTGACCTGTTGATGAATGTGTTCTTTGTCAGAGCGTCGAAGGCTGGATTCCATCTCAGTCGTCCATCGTTAAGAACATGTGTCACTAGATCTTGTAGTTCAGGGACTTGGCACTCTGGAGGAACTTGTTCGAGAGTATTCAAAGTGTGAAGACTCCCAAAGTCACAAACAAAGAAGTAAATCTCAACCGTTGATAGGTAGAGGACACATTATGTTAGATATTATAGTCTAGAGACTTAACACTCTAGGGGATTCAAGATGTGGTGAGTTGATAAGCTCTGAAGCCCGGATTTGTGAAGCAACGAGAGCCATGGATATATGGATCCGTGTTGATACATCTCAACTATGAGATCTGAATGACATTAGAAGACTGTTTGTCTGGGGTTGACGTGGCTCATTGACGTCATAAAGGGTGATGTGAACCTACAACTAAGGTGCCACATGTCAGCAGGATAAGGACATTTTGCAGACCCCTTATGCCTATTAGAAAATGACACATGTCACCCTCTAATGAGGGCACCTGTCACCCTTGGCCCTTTCTATGTGTCAGCCTCTAGTATGTGCTCGCCGACCAAAGTGGTTGCTGATGTGACCGGGACTCCAGGAGTCCGAGACTTCAGGACTCCAGAGGTTTGGAGAGTGGTGTCGAGGATAAGTTGGAAGGGTTGGAGCTACATGGCAGTGTTTCAGAAGTTCGGGAGATAGGATCTCCGGAAGAGTTAGCGTGTAGTGTTGTAGAGAGACCGAAGGGCCCGAAGGTTGGAGCCACATGACAATCTTACGAGACTTTGAGAGTTCAAGACTCTTGGAGGTTTCATGTGTAGACAAAAAATTGGTGCTCAGTACTGAAGCACCAAACGTCGAATTATACTTAAGCATATGCATCGACATGGAGGGAGATCCCCCATTGGTTTATTGGTGGATGGAATCCTGTTATAGGTTTAGGAGTGTTGGAAGCTCCAAGATTTAGGAGAACCCAGGATGATATGTAAGAGTTAGATCCACATAGAAGCCACATGTCCCTTGACCAACAAGTGCCCGAAGGACTATAGAAGGGCATTTCTTCCAATCCCGAGCTCAGTTTTGAGCATGAGGAAAGTGGTTGGAAAGCTATGAACAAGTAGAATGTGATGGAGATCCTAGAAAGAGGATGTGACATGGTTTAGTAAAACGAAATTATGATTCCCCACCCCTTAAAAGAATATTTAAGGGTTGGGTGTGTGACAAATTGGTATTAGAGCATGGAAACAACACTTGGCCTTCTTGGGATCATGCACGAGTCGTATAAAAATAGTTTTATAGGAACATAAGGGGTAACACCTTATTTTACCCATTCCTAAGAGGCTTTGTAAACCTCTACTAAAGCGAGGAATGAAACCTTCTACTATTGATAGATGTTTTAGAAATCTGCATTGTATGTTGCTAATGTTTCCAAATAAAGAAGTTGACTTCACTATGAAATCGTACGTGTTGTTGTACAAACATAATATTGGGTTACCAAGGCTAAGATGAGCATGTTGAGATTATTACTGCCAAACATAAATCATCTACATAATTTCCTTGAGTATAAAGATGCGGATTTAAAATTCAGTGGGGATTTTACACAATGACATTGAATCATGCTAGTTTGTGGTAGAGGAAGCCTACCATTTTTTCTTGAAAATGATGGCCAATCCTACATGAATGGGATTATGTTGATAAGAACTAATATAAAGAATTGGATGTGAATGGATTGAAAGGATCCGTAGCAGTAATAATTATTGTTTTAATAAAGGATTAAACCCAGTATATGTGTATGACCCCTCACGAACATAGGATTGATGGAAATGGTAAGCTTGAATCACTTGACCTATAATGAATGAAAATTGTTGTTGGAATAACCTAGTAAGCAAGTAAAAAGGAACCCTATATATTTATAACAACCTTCATGAAGGTAGAGGTGAATCGAAAAGATCAAGTTCAAAATCTCATGGTTATGCTAATGGAGTGTGTATCCATGTTAACTCAAGGGCATGTCCATGCATAAGAATGCATATGGAAAAATATTGAACATGTAAATTAGGCATGTTATAACCTGTGGTGGGTTGTAATGTATGGTCTACTAATGGACCTTTTAGATGAGGATGAACTTATGACAATATGAATTAACAAGAAGAATGAAAGTTGATAATGTTGCGGCCTATTGCCTTAATACGATAGGACTGTAAGGATTTATGAGAGACCGATGTAAGGTCTAATTAAGGAGGCATCAAACACCTTTGGATGACCAGTAGATCATATTTTCATTCAGAGGTGGATGGTATCCATATGGATATGGATTGGTATACTCAGATAACTATAAGAGGGAGTTTAGGAAGAGATTCCCTTGTAAAGATCTGTTGACCAAGAGTGAATTGAGGCATGGAGAATAGACTAGAAGTGGTTATCTTACTACCTTAAGTGGCACAATAACTACCCATATGAATTATGAATTACATAGTGTTTTTATAGTAGAAAGGAAAAAGGTGACCCTTGTTTGTTATTTCCATGTAGAATGGGAAACACCAGTATGAATTATGACTGTGAGACTAGTCATATGAGTGACTCTAATATGTCACTAAAGAACACTAATATTAAAAAATAAAATATCAATGTAAAAGGGGTGAAAAAGATGCACCTACATATATGTGTATACATGCTTAAAAGATTAATATGACTGCAAGCCCTTAATTGAGAGGGAAGCTCAGTTTTGAGTGTCTCTATGAGGCTTGTAATAAGGATGGCTTTAGTATCCTTGGGAGGAGGATATGGAAGTATGATATGTGGTGCATACCCCCTTCTCTCCTAAGGGTTGTGCGACCTCCCGGTTAGGATCTTCGATTATGGAGTCGAAAAACCCTCTGAAACCTTGTTGGTCTCATTCTGTATTAACCATAGGTCCTCTCGGCTCCCTGCACAGGATTCATGATACCCACGACCTTCCCTTTCCCATTCTATGAAATCTTAGAGTTGGCATTAACGCCTTTTCTCTCGGCCCCTTCTCATATGTCACCTTTGGTGATGACCTTACGCCTATGCGTGATTGCGGGCACACTCAAGAGTGGTTTGGTGTCAAACCACTTTTCGCCCTGCAATTCACTCTGAGCCTCCATGTGTATTTTACCTAAAACCATGGGCTCGATTGTGGCCTACCCTAAATATCGTAAAGATAAAGCACTTTCTATCCCAGAAATGCGAGATGATCATCGATCTCACGATCTTGACGGTGTTTTCGAATGGATGACCGAGATCTATTTCTTGGGATCAACGATTCAGACCTCCTTATTGCAGATCGATGACTGTGGTTGATTTAGAATTCCGGACTTCATAATTCTCAAATCTCAAACCTTGGTTTCCTTTGCAGGGAAATCTTTCAGAGCGGAAGATTTGCAGACACCTATCCTCACAATCAATGGTCTTGCCTTCACTTCAGGTGTTTTACCTTTCAACTCGGATCAATGGTCCTGTGGCCCTCCTCTCAATCAATGATCGATATGTCCTTCAAGTCTTCGGACTTATGAGATCTCAAATCTCAAACTTCGCCCTTTTCCAAATGGATTTTATTCGAAGGCTATGATCTATTAAGGTTCAAGCTATTATTAGGTTTCTTTTCAATTCACTAGATAACCATAGCCTAGATAGGATCACTGAGAAATACACAATCACAAGAGACACATCATTTATCCTGGGAAACCCTCATGAAAGAGAAAACCCAACAAAAACTTCCTTAATATAGATATCCAATACAATGCCAAGAGATAACTCAAACAACACAGAAATTCCTCTCCCAAGAATGTGCCTCTCTCTCACTTCCTTCTTCTCCAACAACTCCAAACTTGTGCTCTGATGAATAAGTGAGTGAGTGAACAAATGAGGCACTAGCCTCTCTTATTTATACAATCTGACAGGCGCTGAACTGAGGTGTCTTTTCATTGGCAGGGACGACTTCTCAATCTGGGTGGTTATAACCAATTTTAATATATTCTGGGGCCGACTTCTCATTTATCCTATTACAATTAGGGTTTGACCAATCCGCAAAAGGAGATTTGGTCATTTACAATACCCTACATGATCAATCCACAAAAGGCGATTGATCTAATGAATAATACATCAATAATAAATAGAATACTCTTTGCAGTTACAATAATTAAAAACTCCCCCTTAACAAGAGAGAGATCAACATCATCAAAAACATCTTGGAACACTAACCGACATATCTATAAATCATCGAAATTTTTTCTCATCATCAATATCATCATTCTCAATAGGGATATGGAATGGCATCATCATCCTCATCAACATGAGGGTAAGGTAACATCATCATCATCTTTAGTGTGAATCTAAAGTAACATCATCATCTTCGGCATGAAAGATGAAATAACATCATCATCATCATAATCATAATCATCTTTAGCAAGGAGTTGAAGTGGCATCATCATCATCATCTTCAGCAAGAAGCTGAAGTGGCATCATCATCATCAACTGCATCAACATAGATTAGTGTAACACTAATACATCATCATCATCATCAATAACAACAAAAGGATGATACAACATCAAAAACAACAATATCACAATGCAAAGGATGAAATCTGGAGCATCATCATCAACAACAACATCACAACACGAAGCTGGCATCACAGTACGAGGTTGGCACATCATAACAGCACGAGGCTGGCACATCATCATAGCACGAGGATGGCATGTCATCAACAATTAAGCTTGCACATCATCAAAAAAATTAAGTTGGCACATCATCACAACAATTAAGCTGGCACATCATCACAAAAATTAAGCTGGCACATCATCACAACAATTAAGCTGGTACATCATCATAGCAATTAAGCTAGCACATCATCACAACAATTAAGCTGACACATCATCACAACAATTAGGTTGGCACATCATCACAATAATTAAGCTTGTACATCATCACAACAATTAAGCTGGCACATCATCACAACAATTAAGCTGGCAACACCACACAACAATTAAGATGGAATCACAACACAACAATTATGTTGGCAACACCACACAACAATTAAGATGGAAGAAAAACAATTAAGCTTGCAACACCACACAACAATTAAGCTGGAAGCACATCAATTAATATGGCACACCACACAACAATTACGCTGGAAGCACAACAATTAAGCTGGCAAAACCACACAACAATTAAGCTGGAAACACAACAATTAAGCTGGCAACACCACACAACAATTAAGCTGGAATCATAGCACTAGGCTGGAAACTCAACACAACACTACTCCCCCTTTCAAGGGAGGTCCTTTTGGACTATACTAATATTATCTTGAAAGTGTTCAAACTTTACACGAGATAGAGGTTTGGTCAACACATCAGCAACCTATTCATCCGTGCTAACATATTGGAGCTTTATGGCTCCTCTCTACACCATGTCATGGATGTAACGATATCAAATCTCTATGTGTTTTGACTTGTCATGGAACATAGGGTTCTCTTTCATCTTTATACAGCTTTGGTTATCACATAAGATTGTGGTTTCTTCCATCTCTAGGTCGAATAGACCAGTCAACAACTCACCAAGCCATATGGCTTCACAACTGGCAGAACACACAACAATGTATTATGCTTTTGTTGTATTGAGAGAAATGCTTGATTTCTTCCTACTTTTCCATGAGATCATGGTTGATCCCAAACTAAAAAAACATCATGAAGTGTTCTTCCTGTTAGAGACACTTCCAGCCCAATCTGAATCAGTGTACCCACTCAGTCTAAAGTCATGATATCCATCATAACTGAGACCACAATCTAATGTACACTTAAGGTACCTCATCACATGTTTTGCAACAACTAGGTGAACACGTTTGGGTTCTACCAGATACTGACTCAAGGAAAAACATATGTCTAGCCTGGTATTCGCCAGATACATCACTGAACCAATAATCTATCTGTACAGAGTAGCATCAACCAATTCTGACGAGGTATCTACTAGGAGCTTCAAATTCATTTCCATGGGTGTGTACATGGATTTGCATTTCAACATGTCAACCCTTTTCAATTTTAACTGTATACTTCCCTTGGTTTAAGGAATATCTTCTCTGTGTTCTACCAAACTTCAAGACCTAAGAGATAATGCATTTAGGTCTTCCATCAAACTCTGTGGCGATCTTCTTCTTCAATCTGTGATGAACTTTTCTTCATCTTGTCAAGAATACATCATCTACATATAGTAGTAGCATCACATGCTCATCATTCATAACCTTGACATAAAGGTTAGAATCAACTTTTACTCTTGTTAAAGTCCAAGCTTGTCAAGAAACTGTCAATCAAGCTCTTGGAGCTTGCTTCAATATGTACAAAGCTTCCTTCAACCTGCAGACCTGAGGCTTTCTATATTCAATCTTCAAACCAATTTTTCACGTTACATTGTACCAATCTGGTGCACTTTCTCAGCTGCAACTCAATCTGCACAAACATGTGCTAGCTCTAAGTGATTTCTACAAGGCACTATTTGTCTCACTGTTTGGGAGTATGTCCTCTACTCTCTCTGCAATTGTTCCTTCTAGAATATGGGACTCTACACCTACAACTGCTCTGAGGCCAAGAATGATTTCTTCATTCTCACTTTGGCTACTAAAATCTGAGAGTAACTCCTCTTATTCTATCATGGCAATAGTTTCATCTGAAACTGAGAGTGTCTCAATAACTGATACTGAAGATAGATCTTCTTCTTTCATGGAGGTAATTTTATCTTTTATCATAGTTATGTTTCCATGACCCAGCTAATGTACTGCACCAACTGCCACTCAATTTTAAATATGGGTATTTCTCCCCCTGCATATCATACTATATATGAATCATGGTTGTTCTGGTTGTCTTAATAAATAATGGAACTATTTATTCAATAAGTGTCTCGGCATAGTCTTCTCCCTCTTGTTGGGAGAATCCTATGGACACACATCAGGCTTTGTTCATCTGCAACATGCTTGATCTATATAGATCAATCTTGTATGTCAATACTGACTTCTCTTCTAGTCTCATGGAAGAATCCATATCCTAGTCTTTCTGACTGGATTTCTTCTCTGTTACTGAAACATGGGAATCTTCATAGGAGACTTCATATCTCCTAGAAGTTTCTAAAGCTATGATCTAGTCTTTTCACGACATCTGTCTCCCAGTCCTGGGAGTTGTCTCTTCATCTGATCCTTTCTGAGATCATGACTTCATCATCTCTTATAGGGTATACTTGGTGTTAAATACCAAGTCTAAATATGAAGGAAAGAGTTAGGCTTCAAATGAGATCTGCTTCTCGTTCTAATTTTTGGTCATCTTTGGAGCCTTCTTCTCCTTTCAATCCATCTTCATATGAGATACTTTGAAACTCAAAATATAGTTTCTTCTTCATCTTATTTGGTACATGAGTCTATATGGTCATGTACATAGTCTACTTCATGTCTCATATAATATGTTTCCTTCAACAACCTTCACTATATCTTCCTCAGGGTTATCACTTGTGACCTAAACCAAGGTCAACAAAACAACAAGCAAGGATAATAGTCTTTTGATAATAGTAGATAAAACAATAGCACGAATAATCATCACAGTAGATCCTTTAGAGCTATCACTTGTGGCCTGTCTGAAGAAGAGATCAAAAGTAAGAAATACAATATGAAATGAGGTCAACAATCTTATAGTGTTGTGATCAAACATTCCTCCATAGAAACCTGGAACTAACACAAGAAATTTATCCTAGAGGAGATGTTAGTTGTATATGGAAAATCATTTATCTCAATATGCTCATATGCTACCAAGTATAATACTCTTCAAAGACTACTATCTCAACTATAGTGTTTACTTATAAAGGGGTAATAATCAACATGTCAAGTGAAACTGTGAATCTTATCAACTTAATTAATCAAACCTGGCACCTGGAGCCTTGTAATCAAGAATGAGGGTGTTTCTTTTCTTCCAAGTCTCCTTCACTCAAGATGTCAAGTGCTTTCTTCAACCTGTCTTATGTACTAGAATAATATGCTATCTTGATAGAAGTTTGGGTTAGAGAATAAACTTTATGATCTCAACTTTAATACATCTAATACCTCGACTTTAATTTTGACCAAAGGTTAATATGATGGTCATAGATTCAACATGCAATCTAGATCAAAATAATGTCATAACAAATAAATGCATATCAGAATAATCAAACCTAGGTTGCATTATTCCTCTTGAATGTGTTGGATCTTGAGATCCTTCTGGATCTATGGAAAGAGATCCCTTCTCCTGCAAATACCCTTTAAATCTTAACCATTTAAACATGTGTGAGTACATACCTCTAATGGCATTTGCAGGTAGTGGCACCATCTGGTAGCAACGACAATGATCAACAACTCTTAAAAACTTCAAGGGTGACTGCAACCGGTACTACGACTGATACTTCAACTAGTACTCCAACTGCAATTGATACTGCAACTGGTTTTGAGACTGCAACTTAGGGTTTTATGAGGAAACCCTAATTTTTCAAACTTCAAATTTTGAAATTCTGATCCAGGGGATAGATGCGCTGAGTTGAGGTGAGTAAGATGGTGCAGTAAGATTTCTGAAAATCCAAATTTTACCCCCTCAAACTTGACCAGTGGATTTCTGGACTGGTGTTTTTGGTTTTCTGGTACTTATGGTACTCTGGTACTTCTGGTTTTCTGGTACTTCTGGTACTTTGTGAAAACTAGGGTTTCACTTTTCGGAAGATCTAACCATTGAAAAGGTGTGCTGAAGGTGACAAAGAATTCCTTGGGTTAGGGCACAATTTTCTAGATGGTTTTGAGGCTAAAACTCTTATTCAATAAAAATCTCTAATTTGCATGTACAACAACAATGAGATTTTTCTCTTTCTCTTGTGAAAGATGCTCTCTTCAGCTTAACTCTAATACCATGTTAAGGTGTAAGCTATTATTAGGTTTCTTTTCAATTCACTAGATAACCATAGCATATATAGGATCACTGAGAAATACACAATCACAAGAGACACAACATTTATCCTGGGAAACCCTCATGGGGGAGAAAACCCAACAACAACTTCCTTAATATAGATATCCAATACAATGCCAAGAGACAACTCAAACAATACAGAAAGTGCTCTCCCAATAATGCGCCTCTCTCTCTCTTCCTTCTTCTCCAACTGCAGCTCCAAACTTGCACTCTGATGAACAAGTGAGTGAGTGAACAAATGAGGTGCTAGCCTCTCTTATTTATACAATCCGACAGG